>JARGXW010000343.1:0-145481 GCA_029204085.1 Mycena sp. CBHHK59/15
CCGAGGAAGGGCTGGATCGACAGCCGGCAAATGCAAGCCGGCGGGAGCGGGTGGGTCGACGTAGGGCGGGTGCGCATAGACGGCGCGCGGCGTCGAAATAGGGAAGCAGAGGTGGCCGTGAAGGACGCGCGGGGGTCGACGGGGGTGCGGGGGAGAGGGATAGAACGTTGACGAAGCGCATAGTGGCGCTGGTGGCGACTGGGGAGTAAGTAGGTGGATGGGGCGGGGTGGGTACAGCAAAGTCGACGGGCTTGCGGAAAGGAATGAGCAGCCGGAGCTCGCTCGGGTCTGTGTTGGGGCAGAGAGTGCGCAGAGGCCGGTGGGGTAGAGCGTGCCAAAGAACGGCGAGCGGCGGCCGAACGAGGTAGCGCAGGCGGTGGCTGGTGGACGTAAGCACAAATGGATGTGCTAGGCTGGCGGATAGGACAGCGCGGGGCGGTTGGAGTGAATTAGTGAGGCGGGGAGGATGTACAAGGCGGCGGCGTGCCGAGGAGACAGCGCAGCGGCCAGTTGGCAGTGCGTAGGCGCAGGTACTAGGGCTGGGAAGAGCGCGGAGGACTGCGGGGGACGCCTGGAACCCAGAGTAGTCCCGCCGAAAATGGCGGGTAAGGGGCAAGGGCAGCGACGGAGATACAATGGAATCTGAAGGGGAGGTGTGAGGGAGACGCTCCGAGGGCGGCAGCGCAGGCGGCGGTGAGAACGAAGAGCATGGTCGGTGGAGCGCCAGAGGCGTTGGGTTGCTGCGAGGACAAAACGGCGGGCGGGGGAGAGCAGCAGGGCGGTGGATTGATGCGGAAGCGCCGGCTGGCGAGTTGGGTGTGGAAGGAGAAAATATTGACAACGGCCCGGTGGATTGATCTCCTATCAATCTCGGAGCCGAGGTCTCACGTCACGGACTATTCAACGCCTGCCGACTAAAAGACAAGTCGCAACGATTTTTCGTTGCGAGCGATGGATGAAAGTTATCGAAAAAATATGGAAGAATTTCCAAGGGTCCCCGCAATGCCACTGCAGATTTGGTACTCACCTACACCCTGGATGTTGATATAAAACTTGGTGATTTTTGCCAAGTTGTGGCAGGATACCCGAGAACAGGATAAATAATTTGGACAGGAGGTGAGTTTGGGGATCGCACGCATGGGTAAGAAAAGCGGAAGGGAGAGAAATTCAGCGGCGGCGTTGGTTTTGGTCCCAGCGGCGTCGAATTTTGATAGGACTTACTGGTTGGCGGCGTGGCGGCGTCGGTTTTGGTGCCAGCGGCGTCGAGTTTCTTACAGATTGAGATCTTATATGGGGTTGGCAATATAAATGGAGCGTTATATAAGGCAGCAATATAAGGGGGGATGTTATATGAGGTGATGATATGAGTTCCGGCACTCATATAGCGCGTTCATATCACATAATCAGCGGCGGGCTTTGATTTTGAATGCTTTTCTGCATGTTGCCTCCTCCTCAGCAGTTTCCTAAACGCCATTCTCAACGAAATATTGCCCGAAAAATCTGAAAAGAAAAATCACACATGGGGGTAAGGCATGCTCAAGGATGGCCAAAAGTTTTTATAATTTGAACAAGTACCTGGCGGTAAATCTGTTAGCGGCGTGAAATATACTGTGTTTTTGCAGTCCAGCAGTATCTTGAGTGTAGTGTGTGCAAGAAAAATACGGGAGGTCTCAAATTTGAATACGTAGTCTTCCATATCCTCTACAAGATACAACAGAGGTTTTTTCCAGAATGGGAGGGGCAAGTAGAGAAATCAAGTGTCCAGGGGCGGGAGGTGCGAAATGTATACACCGGGGATTTTCAAAAGCTGCCTAGCGGCGGGCCTGATGTGAAGTGAAGGGGTGGAAATGGGGTACGGGGGTATGGGAAGAAATGAAGGGGGCAAGGAAAGCTATCGTTTGACACCGGGATCAAGTTTTTTTCAGAATGATGCGCAAGCAAAAACAATTGTTGAAACTCCTATTTTTATATATATTGTGGATGGGGGGCATTCCCCGCAAGTTCGGGCCGAATCGCCGATGGCACGTCGAGGCGCGTCACCGGTGGGGCAGGTGCGCGGGTAGTCTCATTACTTACTCAGACTTTATACCGGGCGATGAGAAGTCAGCCGTTCTCAAGGAAAGTGCGCAGATGCACAAGCATGTACAGAAATACACTGGTTCAATGAAGGAACTTACGGCCGAATCCTTCGTTTCTATCCAGGAACGCCTGCCCGTACCGCGGTCACACCCCTTCTGGAAGCGCGAGCTCAACCTGCTACGAGACCGAAATGACATTGACTGTAGGGAACAAAAGTGGAATTGGAACTATGAACAAAGTACAGACTATGTTGCTCATTGCGTTCTTCGACTTAAACTTCAAACCCCCCAAGTTCTTCTGATCGTACCCGGGGCCCTCCGTGTCCTACGTGGATATATTCAGGCACCACACAAAGCCAGAATATTGTTGTAAGTTGAGTCCTGAGTTTCTATTCTCGACTACGCATTATGGCCATGGTTGAAGCCAAATTGGTGTATGTACTTCGTGCCAGACAGAACATTACACAAACAGCAACACCAATCGCTCTGGGCCATCTCAGAGTTTCTCTCTCTCTCTCTCTCTCTCTCTCTCCAAATTGTGTATGATCTCTCCAAATCCATGCGCGATTTGGTCTATGCCCCCGAGCGTCCAATTAAAAAATGTTTATCATGATGCCTATGTCCGCCCCCAATTTCCTTGCGTGCCTACCTTGTTACCGCTTGGCTTTGCGACCCCAATGTCTTTCGCACCTCTCCCATTCGCCGGCTCTTGCTTTCTTCGTGCCGTCCTTATCTCGCCCTCGGCCCAGCAGCTTGAAATCTATAGCTCTGAACCGTCGACGTGTTCGTCAAATGTGAGGAGAGATTTGAAGGGTATGTTAACATCGAAGGTTTGAACTATTGGTGTTTCAGCATTGAACTATTCGACGTACCGTCTCTTTGCCCTGGATTCTCATTCTGGAGGACACTCATTACACTCCGGAGAGATAGTTCAGAGGACAAATACATCATCCAAATTACCATTCAATCCGGAAAATTTAGGGAAAGTACACTACCAGTACTACTGTGAGAAACCTATCTCAACCCATGAATCATCCCTTGAAACGTCAGATTTTCCTCGCGGAAGACAAGTTCCAGCCAAAAATTGACCAAAATCAACCAAGATCAAGGCGCAAAATCTGCACAAGTGGCGGCATCAGCTTGTATGGAGTGCAGAAGTTCAAAACAATGCAGAAATTGTCAGGAACAGATTTCTGAGGTCTCTGTATCATTTGAAAATGATCTGAGGCTCTGAGGAATTTTTGCTCCTTGTCACGCTCATTCTTGAGGTTGACGAGGTGACGCACTGGTTCAAAATGTCACGTGTCACACTCCCTGTCGAATTGAATGAAAAGATACAGTATTTTGGATCAATCCTTGCAGCATTGCTAATAGTTCTGCGGTAGCAGATGCTTGAGTGAGGCACATACACCACTGACTTGCAAAACCCCAGCGCATGTCGAATCTGGTGTAAACATAAAGGTCCCCAATGTCCCAGGCCTTGTCCGGCCATGCTTTCATTTCCACATTTCTAGTGAAATGGGGGCGTGGAAATCCGGGGATAGATTGTGATCGTTGTTTCTCAAACACTAACAGTGTAACCCATGCTTCGCTACGGTAGGAGCAGTGAAAATTGAAAATTGAAGTAATTCAAAGAATCATTGTGCTTGATAGCAGTTGACACTGGTTGAACATTTCAAGTTTCTTGGTGAAAAAACTAGTGAAAAATGTTTTGAATTTTACAGCAATTTTTCAGTGAAAAACCAAGTGAAAAACTTGTAACTTCTTCATGAATTTTTTAAACTTCAAACTTTTTCAGCACTTTTTCAGAAATTTTTCACAAGGTTCAAAAAGGTCACCAAAATGTTTCAAGTTTTTCACCTACTTTTTTGGCGAAAAATTACTGTAAAACACTGGTTGAACATTTCAAAATTTTCACCTTCTTTTTCAGTGAAAAATGTCGTTTATTTTTTACACATTTTTCACTGAAAAAGCAGGTGAAAATTTCAAAACATTTTCATCACTTTCTTATTTTATTTCGAATTTTTCACCTTGAATTGAGAAAGTGCTGAAAAAGTTTTGAAATTTTCACCTTCTTTTTCAGTGAAAAATGTCTGAAAAATAAACAACATTTTTCACTGAAAAAGAAGGTGGAAAAATTGAAATGCTCAACCAGTGAAATTCAAAACATTTTTCACCAAAATTTTCAGTGCAAAACTTGAAATGAAATGTTCAACCAGTGTGATTCCTCCTACGCATGGAAAAGTTCGAATTTATCTCAAGGTGAAAGACGCCGCTCGTCATCAACCTTTGGTTGACTCCTGTCGTGTGATGCTACCTTCACATTATGATGATCTTCAAGTTCTTCAGTTTTTGCCGCTCATCTACATAATTCTGCGCAAAGAGACATTCATGATGCACTTCAAAAACTCACTCCCTGACTTCATCTTCCATTCCAGTGTGCGCTGAAATTCCTTTTGCCTAATAGAGAGGTCGCGCAACAGCCGTATGAGCCATCAGATGGCTTTTTTGCGTGCGCGCCGCATGGCTGGGGATATCCTACCTAGTTTCCCCTCGGAAATTTTTGTCCTTCTTCCAAATGTCAAGTTCTCTCTCGAAAACAAATTGCCTAGCGATCAAACCATCTACTACGGTGAAAATTCCCAGAAAATTGGAATTCCAAGCAAGAATTGGGCCTCCCCAATCGAGCAAGTTGCAACAACAGTGGCATACAATGTATATGGCCAGAATATATTTAAAGCATGCTCATTAAATGAATTGGTCCAAAAGCCATGCCATCTGAAAGCCATATGGTGCGCACGGCAAAAAAAGCCATCAGACGGCTCATATGGCTGTTGCGCAACCAGGTTAATTACATTACCTTCATCTCACTTTGATGTTGCTCTTGTGCTTGTGGACCGCTGGCAGAGAGCATCGGATATTCAACATGTACAATAGTTCTTCTGGTTTTTTTCTCCAAACACCCTGCACTCATCCAGCCCAACTCTTTTCGCATTGCCCTAGCCATTTGAGGATCTCCCAAATTTGCATCGGGCATCTCGGGCATGTTCTTGGGACTCAGTCAACTGTTTGTGCACGATAATATTCATCAAAATCTTTCCCTATGTAGTGAATCCTTCAATTGTGGGACCCTTCCTGAATTCTTCTGAGTCTTCATCCTGAAACAAAGTTCAGGTATACTCGAGTTGATTCATATGCAGTCTCCTCAGGCCTTCATCTCACTGATGAGCTCGTATGTTATTTTTAAATAAATTTCCCGTGGTGTGGGAAAGTATCCAGATGCAATGTCTTACTATCTGCGACTGGGTAGTCGGCCACCTTAGTTTTTATCGGTAATTGTTCGATGCCTTCGTAGGATTCCCCGGGGTTGGGGGTCCCGAATTGAAGGTATGCATCCTAAGATTTGTTCGAGGTAACCTGGCTGAATTTAGGCAACGGCCCAGTGCTACAGTGATTTTTTTTCCACCGGTATGCCCCAAAAGGGGATAAACACGGTAGTCGGCCACCTCACTGAATGAGCCGCTGAGGCATGGACTGGTGTCCATGTTCGAAGATGAGGTTTGAATGAGGGATTCTGGACAGGTGACGTGTACATATAAGCTACAGGAGTGGTATGAAAATATGTTTGGAAAGGTAGATAGTCTGCCGTGATGGCAGGTGTCAACAAACCGAGCGCCCAGTTAGAGATAGTGAAGATATGAGTTCAAGATAAGCAACGATTGGACTAATAGGATGTGTGTAAACATACCTGACACACAACTTCAATCTCTAGACACCCACAACTCCTGCAAAAATCTCGAACTCCAGTGACACTGAAATTGGGTGGTTTTGGGTAATGGCGAGCGCTGAGAGGGAAGGTAAATAGATAAAAATCGGATGGATATCTGAGGATGAGCGGTAATCAATAAAGAACCCCCATGCCGGGTGCCAGACCCGTAGCACGAATCATTCCTGCGATATGCGGGTGGGTTAATGGAGTGAGTCAAAGTAGCAGCAAAGTCTTCTTCGGCATCTCGTGCAGCAGTATCGTTTTCACATCTTGCATATGATATCTAATACTGATGTCCTGTATCCAGGCAGCATAACGAGCCCAAGAAGTCCTGAAACGGTGGAGATTTGGTGAAGAAAGAGCTGTGGCGAGCGTCGGCCGATGGGCTAAGTTAAGAAATGATGGTTCTCACCCTTTGGATTCCGATTCGACATCACGTAACTTTTGATCCGGACATCACTTTGGCTTGAAAATTGGTACTTATGGTCTCCCAAGGTTGTACTTCATCCTCGAGGTCAAAGTCCTATAATGCTTAGCTCCTTCATGAAACATTCCTGGGTGGCCGACTACCTAGGGGTGGCTGACTACCCAGTCACTGATAGTATGGGTTTCCGTTGACAAAGTCAGTTTTCAACATCTAGACATTTTATAAATACAGTGGAGTGGAGTGATTGCCTAAGATTCAACATCTCAACAATCCATAGTCTTCGATATCACGGGATAAGTCTGCCAGGAAGCCCAAGATATTGAAAGCCCCTCCCGGTTTGTCTTTAGACTTTTTGTATTCAATGTCCAGGGCTTTGAAAAATTTGTAACGGATGCCATTGACTCCTGGAGCTTTGCCGTTGCTAGACAGTTTAAGAGCATTTCGTAAATCATCTTCAGTCAGATACTGGTTCATTTCATTGTGTTCGTGTTGAGATAACCGAACACCACATTTTTCTAGCACTTCCTCAGTGCACATCATTCGACCGTAGTCGTCCTCGGGGACATCAACGAGTTGTGTAGCCTCATGGTAGTCACGGGCCATTTCCGTCATTTGTTTCGGTCGAGTTTCAAAGTGGGGAACAGTCGAGTCAGTATCTGTTCTCTTGAATTTGTTTATGGTGCTTCTCAGATGGTACTCCTTCGTGGAGCGAGTCCAATGACGAGTCTTCAAACTTTCGCCTTCAATGTTGTATTGAGCTTCAGACTGTGCCTTTTGACGATCAGCTTCTTCTTTGAGATAGGTTTCAATCTTTTCTTCGAGATGCAAAATTGCAAGATGCTTATCCTCAGTAGGCATGTCTATGTCATTGAGCACGAGGTGCTTCTGTGTTGTCCAGGTGCAAATTTGGCGGGATCTCTCCTTCACCAAGCGAGAGCATTTTTTACCTTCTGTGGTAATGTCATCCTTGAACTTGTGCCATAGGGTTTGGATGTTATTTTGGCTTTCCCGGTCTGTATGGCTCAGTTCCTCATGGTCTTCAGCAAGTTCTGTGATCGTGCACTAAGATATTTCATAAATCGCGGATTTTTGAGAAGATAGACAGGTAGGTTCCAGATTCCGGGCCCATATTCCTCCTCTGCTCGGCATGTCAATTGGACAGAAACCAAGTGATGATCACTGGAGATTAAACTGGGTTCAATTGACCAGTTTCAATATCGTTTAAAACGGTCTACCGGTACATAGATTCGGTCAAGACGTGAAGCAGTCACATGCATCTGGTTTATAGTAGCATTTGTGCGCTTCTGGAAGCAAGTGTATTCCCGTGAATCGGGAAATGTTGTTCGCCAACCGTCTTGCATGTGGAAGAGGGCTTTGAGGCATAGGAAACTCTGAGGAATCAGCTCTTCTTTGTTGGATGTTCGATCTTTAATCTTTTCAACAAAATTCCAGTCCCCTAGTGTTTCGGTTGGGAGTGGGAGTTCTGGATTGTCAAGGTAACAGTACCATAATTGTGCGCACATCCTCTCTCTTTCCTGAGGTGTATTGGGGGCGTATATGTTCAGAATATTAATAGTTTCTCCTCTATGTGATGGGATCACAAGTAAGATTGCATGGCCCTCAATGAGGACATACTCTTTTACGTTTTCAGTGTCAACATATTTTTTATTCAGAAGAAAGCCGACTCCAGCTGTTGAGTCAGGTTTCATTGGGTGTCCTGAGTTGAACAGTTTGAACCATTTTCCGTAAATGTTGTTGAACTGGCTAGCAGCAACATTATTCATGTGTAATTCTTGCAAGGCAAGGACACCTATCCTTTTTTCGTCAACGGTCTTCTTCATATAAGTGAATTTGTGGCCTGTGCTGGCCATGGATTTATTTTTGTCTCTGCCATTTATATTTTGAGAGGCAATGGTTACATTTGAACGTGTGAACTTCGCCGTGCGAGCGAGCTTCGGAGGTTTATTCCTCTCTCTAATCTGTATATTCAGTTCTTCCCAGTTCTCGGGGAGAGGGTGTTGCCCTGTGGCTTCATTTCCATGACTTCTGTCTGGTTGTGATTGCAGCGGTTTATTGTCATAATATATTTGCGAATTTAAATGTCCTGCTGCAAAGTTGAAATTGTTAATATGGGAGTCGTTACACGTTCCCTCTACATCTCCCATAACTGTATCCGGAATCGGATGTGTACCATTCGTAATACGGCCATTAGGTGTTTCCCACAGATCTTGAGCCGCCGCGGTTGACATGGACATCAACCATGGTGAATCGTGGTCTGTGGTAGTCATATTTCGAAGGATTGTAGGGGAACGTGGGTGCTGCCCCTCGCCCATCACTGTAGCAGCCAGAGCAGCAGAGCCGCTACAGAAGGGGCCGTGTGTAGGATAGTCAGAGCTAGGCCCCGAATCACCCCGACTCATGCTGATTTCACTCTCTGAACTCGTAGCCAGCAGGCACTGATGAGAGGGATGTACCACGTCCCCGAAACCCTCCCGTGACCCAGGAGGGCCCTCGGTACCAATCTGAATATTTGTGTTGTTCATAGGCATGTTTTGGGTGCGTTTTAAGACCGCCGTCATAGGATTTAAAAAATATTCCCGGCCAGAATTGTACCTCTTGACAGTGTGGCATGTTGAAGGTTCCAGGCTCAATGCATATGGGAAAGCAGCCACTTAGTTTGGACGATTTACGTCTCAATGCATCAAATTTTTATGTAGATTGTATTTAGAGATCAGGATAACAGGCATTGAAGGATGGATTGAAAGTAGGTCATGAGAGTATATAGGGTCTGTTCCTCAGGCTCTCTTAGCAGGCTGCTTGGCGGCACAGACGCTGAAGCTCAACTGAAGCTCGACGAGTTGATGAAGGTTCGCATCAGTCGTGCCGGACCGGATCACGTGATTTCGGCTCCGCTCGGCAGCGACGAGTCATGACTGACGTGGCAGGCCGATGCGAGGTCGTCGGCGTCGACGGCGAGTAGAGGGCGAATGGGGAAGGAGGAGATGGGGATGGAGGAAAACATACCAGAAGCATTTCCCTAGCATTCACTGGATGTACAGGCCTGATATGGCACGATAATGTTTATGGCTCTATGGCCTGGGCTCTATGGCTCCTTCCGCAACCTGTGCGGTGTAGCTCGTAGGCTACGCGGGTGTGGGGGTCACCCTTTGGCTGCGAACCCTGGCTGTGGACCCTCCTTGGTCCAAAAAAACCACTACCCGCCCCGTTTAGCCCGACGCCAAGAGGTGTGCGATCTCCTTATCGTGGATATATTCCCACGGGGTACCTACCCCCCAAATAAGGCAGGTCTGAGTCAGCGGCGTCCGCTCGGCCATCACTCTGCCAAGCACCTGCCACCGACCACTACAGCGACGCGCGCGTCGCGTCCCGCTTACTCGTTCAGCGCATTCTGGCGCCAATCTGCAGCAACAACGATGGAAGGCTACTAACTATGTGAATATTGTACATCCCCCACTGTCAAATACTCGAAATACATCTTGGGAAAATGGCTCGTCTCCATCTTGGCAAAACGCGTCTACATGGCAAAACGCGGCGCATCTTACTAGAGCATATTCGCAACCCCCAAAAAACGACAGCCATATTTCCGTTATCACTCATCATTTTTAGCCGAGGCCAGTGACTGATGTGACCGAGCGGCCGTTTGCTCAGCTCAATTCAAGTCCAAAGTCCATTCCCAAGGCGGAAAAACTCACTTGAAGCCTGGCGAGCATGTATGGTACATTCCCTGTGCGTATGTGAAAAAAAAATGGGTATGGGAGGATGTGTGTTGCATTTTTGGTGTATGGTATCGGTCTCTTCCGGTCAAAATTTCCATTTTGGGTGTCACGAAATTTTCGCTATCAGCCCATCAATTTTTGTTAACTTTTGTGATCTGGGCGTTTTTGGGGGCTGCGAATATGCTCTACTGATAGCCATCCTGGCTGGGAACTGACAACCACAACAGACACCCGAGAGGTTTTGACCACGAAGATTAAGCTTGGCGAAAATGAAGATCGTCGCCTTGAAGCCAACATCTTAGCGGGTCCATCCAGAGCTGAGAAAAGGCCGGCATCGTCGCCTGCAGGTACTCCACGTCGCCATCGAGTCGCGCGTACCTCTTGCACATCCGCGACTCTTGATCACAACAATCTTGGCGGCGGTGACGACGACAACACGGATGCAGATTTTATTCCGTAGTGCAAAATGAATACATTTCATCAATTCCATTGTAGTGTCTTACCTTTGAGTCCCAGCTCTTATTGGTGCTCCATGAATTATTATCGAGGCTGCCAAGGAGGCGGTTTCGAATCGGCCGGCAGCATTGCCGTGTTTGATGCCGTTGATGTCGAAGGCTGTTCCGCCGTCAATCAGTGGCGCTCACGTGGACAGATCAACTTCCATGATCCAGAGATCGCTCACCCCTTGCCCGACGCCGCCAGCGAGCAAGCGTGGGAAAAGTGGGGATGGTGGTGGTATCGGATCAAGGAGCCCCCCGGATCACACCTCTTGCTTTCACACCACAACCATCCTCTCGACAACTTGTCTTTACGTCGTGTTATTCCCTCGGAAACTTATCTCTCTGCAGCCCCATCCTTGCTTGAAGTTCGCGCGTTGCCATCAAGTCCTTCCTTGGCCCACTCCAGACTATTGCTTCACTTCCTTGCGCTTCGTCTGCACGGTGGCTCAGCACTCGATCCTTTCATAAAAATCCCGATTCTATTTTCATTTTCCTCTGCTCTGTTGGTCGATCTCCCTCGGTGAAACCTCCAAAAGCTATCAGGCCATCCCGAGCTTGCAGGATGCCTACAGTTCTACTCCTCGAAATCCATCCGATGCTCAATCTCAAGCGGCACATTTCCTTGCCTACCCTACCGCGACAGAATTTCGCTCCCTCGTCCTGACCTCTGCTCCCCCTCGCGTTTCCCACCGTATGTTCTTTCTATACCCCTAGCGCCAAATTTCAGGGGGCTACATGACATCCCTGGCTGAAACCCGAGCGCACGTCTTTCGAGTACATCGCCGCTTCCATCACGATGAAACTAATCTACCCATGGCATTTTTGACCGCATTTCCCAAATCATCAGACGTGGTGCATGGTGCACGGCTATCTGTTCCGGATAGTCTTGGGGTTCGAATCCTCGCGTCTGAATCAATGAATTTTTTTTTTTCACGCTCAACTCGACTCGCACCATCTACCGTTCCCATATGCGCACAGTTCCTCGCCGCTGCCCCCTCTCTCCCAAGTATAATTCGAAACCCATATGGTGAGCATTCCAATTTCCAAACCCGCTCAAGTATGATTGACGGCGCACCAAAGAACACTTCTGTTTGGTGATCCCCCGTTTGCCAAACTATAGGGCTTCTACAACTCGGGACACGTAAAAGGGCTGAGCCCGGAGTTTCAAATATTTGATCTCTGGTGTCCTGACCTCAAATCTCATTATTTTACTTTGGTCAAAGTTGGAGGTTTACATGAAATGCACTTGGCTTTATTTCTATCTCCTCCGAATTTTATTTCTTTGCCTGGGTGGGCTACAGACGAAGGCGTATATTAATTGAGAAAGTTCTTTTCGGACCGGGATCACAGGAAGTAACTTTACGGCACCCCTCACAAATTTCGAACTCCGGGCTCAGCCTTTTTACGTGTCCCGAGTTGTACCAGCCTGCCTACGGCATAGTGCTTGCACGAAGATTTGCCGTCGTAGGGCAGACTGGTAACGAGTCTAAATGAGACGGTGGTTCACATCTTTAGACAGGCGGATCATTCTTTTTCTTTGATCTGTCGAACAGCTCAGATAGCGGACCCACAGTAGGCTAACGAAGGCCCCTCAATCCACCGCATGGTTCCGTGCTTCTGTCCAAGGGATACCTGTTCTCCGCCTGCGCGCCAGAATCCAAGCACCTTCGATCAGAAGTCGGGAGAATTAGCTAAAAATTTGGGGTTTCACTGGAGGATTCCGCCGAAGTACGTTGTTTCGATGAAACCCGGAGATCTTTCATTTCCCGGACATCTGACAGTTTGGTTTCTGATAGAAATTTCGGCTCTCCCAGACTTGCGCCCACCTTCAGCAAAATCCTTCGCTCTACCACAGCCCACTCAAGTGACTATCCGGACCCCAAGACATGGCCCTTCTGAGCGACAAGAACCCGACTTTGATGGCCACTGAATCAGAAGTACCCGATGGCGAAGTGGATACTCGACAAAACCTTGTTGACGTTCCGGACGGTGGACTGAAGGCATGGGGGAACAATTGCTGGAGCGTGCGCTATTTTCCATTTCTCCCGGTCAACAAAGTCTCAGGGGAACCTATAGATGGCTGGTGATGTTTGCCACTTTCGGGTATGAACCAGTTCACCTTGAAGCTCTCCGAATACTGATTTGTGGCAGATATGTCTATTCCTTCGGTGTCTATGAGGGTCAGTGGGGGGACATGGTGAAGCCTTTTAATTGACAAAGATCCAGATTATTATGTCTCGGAATATTTGACGAATCACACGGCGAGCAGTATTGGGTAAGGTCTAAATCCCCATGTCGCTCATTGGTGGCTAAAGTGGACTCGCAGATGGATTTGGAAGTTTCCAACTCATGGCACCATTTGTTCTCGGAGTCATCTCTGGAAAACTGTTCGATGAGGGGCATTTCCATGCCGTCGAGATCTTCGGAGGCATCACATTCGTTTTCTCGCAAGTTAACGGTCTACATATCTTTTTGCCGCTGACGATTTCAATATCAGTGTATTCATGCTTTCACTTGCAAAGCCGCTGCAGTACTATCAGGCAATTTTCATATTGAATTATAGTTTCGAAATCTAATGGATGCCGCCCTGCCAGGTCTTCCTAAGGTGAGCCTGCCCGCCCCAACAACACAGTTGGTGACCTTCATGTATTTCTTTTAGCCAGGGTGTTGGCATGGGTATCGGCCTCGGTTTCTGCTTCGTCCCCACCGTCGGCATTACGGTCCATCATTTTGCGAAAAGAAAGGGCCTTGCATCGGGCGTGGCATTGAGTGGAGGCGCAGTAGGATCTACGGTCTTCCCTATCAGTGAGAAACGATCCCCATATGTCCCTCTGCGATGTGATTGCTCATACCTGTGAACTTTAGTGCTCAAGTCAATTTCATTGTCCCTCAGGCGTGGAATGCGCATTACTGATAACGGACTGCAGTCACTTGATTCCGAAAATCGGGTTCGGCGCTGCTGTGCGTGCAACAGGATATATCGTCTTGGTTTTCGTCATAGGGGGCAACATTTTGATGAGAACGAGACTGCCCCCTCGTTCCAAGCAACCCAATGCTGCCGCTCCCAACGTCAAAAGTTTTCACACACGCGGCATACATGGTGACGATTGTAGGGTGTGTATGATATTGGTGTGCCTTGCACACTAAACAGTTAGAAAATAGCGCGATGCTCGCGAGCCTCGGAATGACTTTTCCCCGTAAGACGCGGACTTCCGCTTGAAGACGTAAATCTGATATATTGTAACAGTCGTCTATATTCAGCTCTATGCAACGCGCCACTCAGTGGGCAGTAACATATCGTTTATTCAGTAAGCTGCATGAACTTCAAGAGCTACCGCTGATGATTTTCAAAGATTGCAATTATGAACGGTTCAAGTGCATTCGGGCGAGTGGCCGGCAATCACTTGGCTGACATTTACGGCCCTCTGAATGTTCAAACTTGGTGCACTTTTATTACAGGCGGCCTTATTTGGGCTGTTCTTGGAATGTCTGTGATTCTAACAGCCTGTCCTGGTGATTATTGACTTCATTCGCTACAGACACAACACTTGGTCCTTGGTCCTTGTCAGCGTCTTGTATGGAATATTCTCTGGTGAGGAATCTGCACATCTGGCACGTTTCAAAAGCTTATTCTCCTCAGGGGCTTGTACGTTTCAGAATCCGCGTCTATTCCTTCAGTGCGCCATGAACCGATTTCCAGGGCTGGCGCTTTCGTTTGGGTGTTTAGCATCATTTGCCCGGAGTACCAATGAAGTTGGGTATGTTTGTTGTCGCTGTATCTCAGACGCATTTGAAATCTAGTGCACGAATGGGGATCGCGATGGCCTTCTGTAGCATGGGATTTCTGGGGTCTCTCCCATTCAAGGCGCACTCCTTACCCCAAGCTTCTTCTGGATTCGCCCAGCGGCATTTTCTGGGGTAAGCAAGATGTTTTTTTTTTTCCGTCAGATTCAAACAATCGCTTGCAGTCACTCATGTTTGCTGGTGCGCTGCTGGTGGGCGTCGGGAGAATGGTGCAGTCGAAGGAAAAAGCGTCTCAGATAGTCTAGTAAGATCACTCAGTGTCCAAACAGCCAGGGCATAATGCCAATTCAATTTTCCTGCCGCTACGTCGTGGCAACAAGTGGGCTCAGATTCAATGGTGAACATTTCGTGTTTAAATCATGCGGGCCGGAGGGGCTCTTGAGCGGCTAAATCGCGGCTGGGCGCTGGAACTACATACCCACGTACAGTCGCTCTTCGTCTCATACTCCCTATCACTGCTAAGCATCCACGAGGGCCCTCCGTACCTCTTGCAATCTTTGGAAGGTAGTGTGGTAGTTATCCCCTATGCAGATGCAGCTGTTGCTCTGTCGGGAATCGGACTGAGAGCCGGTAACTGTAAAGGGGACGTGCAAGAGTATTCCGACAAGCTCACAAGCCCAAAAAGATCACAAGTTTTTTGTCAAATTGCTGATACAGTCTGCCTTGTGACGGCAAATCTTAGTGCCACTACTTATGCCGCGGTACAACTCGGGCTGTGCAAAAGGGCTGAGCCCGGAGTTTGAAAATTTTGATCTCCAGTATCCTGGCGTCAAATCTGGATATTTTTCTTTGCTCAAAGTTGGAGATTCACATAAAATGCACGTAGCTACATTTCTGTCTCCTAAAAAATTTATTTTCCTTCCCGGGTGAGCCACAAAAGAAAGCCGATTGTAATCGAGAAACTTACTTGTCGGACCGAGATCACCGGAAGTAACTTTACGGCACTACACACAAATTTCATTCGGGCGCAGCCTTTTGACGTGTCCCGAATTGTACCAGTCTGCCTACGGGATAGTGCTTGCACTAAGATTTTGCCGTGGCAGACTGGTAACGAGTCTATCGGCAACCACTCATTGCCGCCTTGGCTCCAGTGGATTCCTTTGTGACGCTCTCCCTTGCTAGATCCTCAGTGATATCCAACACTGTGAAGCGGAATTGAGTGGGCTTTCATGAGCAAAGATATTGCATAAAATGCCGATTTCCACTGAACTTCTCGACATATTACTGGAGTCTTCTCTTCGTCGGCTACGGCTAGAGTTCGTGACCTACATTGAACTTCAGTGGTAACCAGTGGGCTATATAGAAAGTCGGTGGACGAAGGCCAACGCGGAGCGGTGGAGATTGCCGCAAACCATTATCTGATCTGGCCATACACTGGGTACCACTGGCAGCGGCCAACAACATCTTCTGATGCTCACCAGCGGCCGCCATGGCAAGGTACACCGCTACTTTCCACCGGCGGGTATTTTACTCATCAATCCATTACAGTTGTATTCGAAATCCTTGAGACATGCTGAATTTTTTGCCGCTGCTCAACTTTTGATGGAGTGATAAGGGATTATTCTACTGAGCACCCCGGCTTTCAATGGAAATCCCTGTTTTAAAACTTGTGTTATTTGGAAACCCGAATTCCAGGGGTTTCTCCCACAGGCGGCAGCACCAAGCGGCATGCCGGCATGTCGGCAGTTCGGCAGCGATGTGAACTGGCAGAGACATACATCCCTCGAGCCGTCCGGCCACTCGCCGGTCTGCTGTACTTGGTCAAATTGCTTTTTGGATGATCCCAGTGAACTGTTGACTCAAAGTTGAACCTGAGTTGAATATCACAAAAGTGATGTGGAAATTCAGACATCTACACAAGCATCTACGACTGTAGGGGACATTTTGAGCAGTTGTGTCCCTCCTGTCAGCACAAGGTGAATTTTTATGTCCTGCCCACGTGGGAATCTCTTCAATCAGGAGCTGCATCCTCGGCTTCAACCAGTGTATTTGCACGATTGCCAGGCCTAGCAACACTGCTTCCTCTCTGCCGACCCTCAGGTGCAGTCAGGAGCCTGGAAGTACGCGGATGACCCTTGTGGGAGATCACAGGTGGATCAAAAATCTGTTCTCGTGGGCTGATGAGTCGAGACAGTGGGAAGCATTTGGGAATGCAACATGTAAGCTGTGTTTGCTTAGCCGTTGATCCGGAATTCGAACTCCGTGCTTCGGCCGCCCGAGTTGCCGGCGGGGTTTTCAATTAGACACTTTGAAGGAATGCCTCGGCTAGTGGGGTTTCCATTGAAAGCCGGGTTCCTCAATAGAATCATCCAGTGATAAGGATTGCCTGTTTGGGTTAGCCGAAGAGAGCCGAAGAGAGCCCTAGCGACAGCTGAATTTCTATAAAATATTCATATTCGCAGAGAGGGTTTCCACTAACAATAATGTTTCGGAACGGACTACATGCTTTTCGCACACTCATTGACTTTTCCGAGTACGACACTTTGGCTGAAAAAAAATTTCAGCGTGTCTCAAGGATTTCGGAAACAGCTGTAATTTGCCTTGAAATTTGGATTGAACCATCTTCAAAGATCGCGCTCGGTTCACCGGGTGACCGAGGTCAAACTCTTACAAATCTCAACTACTTACCTCGTCATATAATCTCCAGTGGCTGAGTAACTAGTCCGAGTCGGCTACAGCAAATGCGAAACGAAAAAAGTGCTCATTCTTTTTTTAGAGCTAGTACATGTGGTAAGTAGGGCGCAAGTCGTCAAGGACGCCAAGTGGGCACGTCAAATCTTTCGTGGAGGACAATAAAGCCCAGAACGTAAATTAAGAGTTGTGCACGGCGGTCGAGAGAGCCATCCGACGGAAATACAGGACTGGCCAAATAGGATTCGAGGGTCTCCTGAACGAAGGACCAATCCAAAAATCCGATGCGCTCGACATTGTCCCGGGTGATTCGGACCTTGAACTTTTCCTGGAGTGGAACGAGTCCCAAATTCCCTTCGCCTCGCAGCGATGGGGGGGCGTTGTAGCTCAGCTTTTTGCGTGAGTACAACTCGTCCGTTACGTATGGCTCTACAACCTGTCTTAGATCCATTTGTCCGTGAACGACCATGTTTGATTGTCCCCTTTGACGGGTTTCACTTTCAAAGATCTGGAGAAAAATATTTGAATAGACAGTTGGTGGAAGTGGGTACCGCTCACGGAGGCAGTGTGTTGATATACTCGACGAGACGATGGTCTAAGAACGGTGGTCGAGCTTCGACCGAGTGTGCCATTTCCGTGCGCTCTCCAATGGAGTTCAGGATCCCATTCTGTAGAAGGGTCTTCGCCGTAACATACTGTTGGGAAGGTTTATCAGAATTGAAGAGAAACATGCACTGCCAACAGACCGAGGCCACGTTCAATGGGTGCCATTGCCCGGAAATTGCCTTGTCGCGGACCGGCGGAGGAACGGCCTCCGCCATGGTCAAGGCTGCGTCCGGCTCCCCGCCCATCAGAAGGGCAGCTGGACTGTACAAATCCGCGCCTGCAGTCGCGGCGGCAGCGTATGCACGGTGAGCACTGATTCCTCCGAGCATGTTTCGTGCCAGCTGAGCGTCGCTGTTCGAATTTTTGCTCACGGAGGTTAGCGGGACGGCGGCCGTCTGCATGCGGTGCAAAATTGCCGCCCTTTCTGCATCGGACGGAAGCTCCAGTCCGAGGGCCAGACCGGCAGGATCTGAGCTGCGGAGATAGTCGGCGGGAAACCATGCATATCCACCGAAGAACTCGTCGGCCCCTTCTCCGGAGAGCACGACCTGGTGGGACATTAGACCTCAATGTAGTTTCGATGTAAATGGGAAATATTTAACGACCTTGTATCCTTTATCATGGACAAACTTTGACAGGAGGAACTTCCCGGCGCTGTGGAACGTGAATATAGGGTGTTCGGCATGCCAAATCGTGTCTTCTAAGACATGGACCAGGTCTACTTCGGTCACCTTCACCATGTGCGCATCCGCTCCGACGAAGGCGGCCGTACGAGCTGCAATCGCCCCTTCATCATTATCCCGAGCAGCATCTAATTTATCCGTGTCAGATTCGAGAAAAAGAGGGATCACATGCATACCAGGAAAAGTCAACGTAAATGTCGCCAACTTGGCATTCGGGTCTTTCTCTCTCAGTAAATGCATGGCTATCCCTGCCATTGCGGAGCTGTCGATTCCACCGCTGAGGTAGATGCCAACGGGCACATCCGAGCGTAGACGCAGTCTCACGGCTTCCACGAGATGAGAGCGGAGAGTTAAAATCATTTCTTCTACGGTCGATGTGTTGCAAGCGTCAGGACCAGCGTAATTGAGGTCCCAGTACGACTGCGTCTTGATATATCCGCTCGATCTATACAGAAGGAAGTGCCCCGCCGGCAACTGTTGGGATTTTCAGATTCCAGGACGCCCTTGGAAGGGAGTAACTACCTTGTTGACACCCTTGAAGACAGTGCGATCATCGCTGAAGTCTCCACTTTGAACAATGCTATCGAGATCCCATTCAGCCCTCCAGTTGAGCGGAAGGAAAGCTTTCATCTCGCTTGCGATCAGAAGTCGACCATCTGACACTGTGTAGTACAATGGCTTGATACCAAAACGATCGCGAGCCGCAAACAGCAATTGCCTTCCAAAATCGTAGAGGACGAAAGCAAATTCTCCGCGGAGAGACTTGAGGAGGTCGAATCCGTCCCGTTTGTACCTGCGTAATAAAATTGTGACTCAAACTTTGGGATAGAACGAGCTACCTACAGATGGACCACGATCTCGGAATCTGACTTGGTCTTGAAGACTGATCCCTGTGCTTCCAGTTCCGCACGCATCCGCTCGTGGTCGTAGAGCTCTCCGGTGACGACACAATGGATCCGGTTATTCTCGTCCGAGAGTGGCTGCTGCCCCGTCTTGAGATCTATGATGGAGAGACGAGCATGGCCGAGCCCTACATAAACCGACCCTGAAAGGGTGTGTGGCGAGAGACGCGTCAGACGTACCAGCCCGTAAATCCTGGGATACCCAAGTTCCCGAAAAGTCGGGTCCTCGATGCTGGATGTTTGCGAGAGAGGCGGAAAGGAGAGCCGTCAGTTTGTCCGAGGACGAGGGAGGCACCGACGACGAGCTGTGGTAGATTGCAGTTATCCCACACATTGTCTTTGGTCTTTGGAGGGGATGTATGCAGTTCAAGCGGCGATGGGTGTTCTTTAAACCCCCAAAACTGGCTGAACCCACAGAAATTGGGGCTCATCACGGTCATCAGTAGCGTCATGTGAACTGCGCGGCCATCTATGTTCACGCATCACAATAAAATAAAGGCGGTGAATGCCTGTCGTCTCACTGACACACGATGGGCAGGTGGAAGTTGCAGTAACCCTATGAAGTTTGATTAAACAACTACCTTCTCAACGGGAAACTGTGTTTAATTAGTGATCTGTTGAACCCCCAGACGCGCCGGGACAATGAACGTGGAAGAAAGTGTTTAATCCGTGCCTTCTCCGTTTGAACCGTGTTGAAACAGGGATTAAACACCAGTGAGAGTGTTTTACAAATGGGTGAAAAAATCAACGACCCGGGTTCGAACCTCCAACCTCACCACACCGCCAAATACAAGTGCAGCGTCATGACCATCGAGCCACAGACCATATCGTGAGTTGTGGATTTGATTGTCCTCGTGCAAAGCCGCGTGGAGTTACCCATTCACTGGAACTCCCCAGTTTCCTCCATCGGACCTTCAATGATTCCATACACACGGTTTCGGTTTCAGTCTCATTTCACACTCTGGCACTATGTGGAATTATGTGACTGGCTCTACGGTCTTCATGCTGTTGGCATATTTACTTGGGCTTGAGGCCACTGCTTCGCATGGCAGTACGAGTCCGTTTATTTTCAAACTTGATCCCTATTTGATCCTATGCACTCCGGATCTAGTCCTTTAGTTACCGCGCCATCATAGTAGGCTGCCAACCTTATTATATAAGCATCCGTTTTAGGAAAACACGTGCCCCATCAGCGACGCCTCTGCCGTTAATTAGTGGACTCGTTTGGGGCTGGGGGAGGGAATACGACGCGTCTTTTCGTGTAATTACATGCCAGAATGACATATCATAGCTTCAATTTCATATCTCGACCATTTCCCCCTTCAATCTCGCCTGCGAGCATCCCTGCGGGCTCCAACTCCGGCATTTCGTCTTGCTCCTGCTCCGCCATGAGTGAAAGGATATTGGAAGTCAGTGGGGCGACTGAGGCAAGCTCCCAGTATCCCTCGGGGTTTATGTTGTGCCATAGAATCTCGAAGTTAACCATGTCTGTTGCTATTCCTTGTGCTGCAGTTGTCAGTACTCGTCCAGTCCCATCTGACCTTCAAAGTCCAGCATCGCCCGCATCATCCCTTGCGTCTCTGTAGACTTCTCCGCATTTGTGCCGACAGGTTGCATGACTGATATCCGGTTCTTGGGTAGTCTGTGCTTCGTCATCTTGGCCGAGTCGAAAGCAGCGGTCGGCGGTCTGGCCGGTTTCGGAGTGGAATAAAAGACCTCCTGGGCGAGTGTGTCAAGTGGAGAGTCGTTCTGGGCCATCGCAGCGCGTCAGAAGGGCATGATACGCGTCGAAAGAGACGAGACGCGTGAAAATAAATGAGTTGTTTGGTTGTGCATCTCCCATCATTACATAATAAGATCCGATGCCGCTAATCAGACGCGGTAACTAACAGACTTCAACGAACGAGGAACGAGTTAGATCCGTTGAAGCGTCTGTCTTAGAGAGACTACTCCGGATCTGATTTTGACCGATGTGTGACTCCTTAGTCACACTTTGCCACTACCATTCACCGTTCGTTAATCGCACATCCTTCGGGTCTACTCAGACCTGCGTCGCTTTGATACTCGGGCCATACTTACTGTAACATGGACTCCTGCCTTGTGTCGGCCGCCTCTGATTGGTCAGCCGCTCTCTGTCTGTCACCGCCTGCGGCTGTATTTATGGTCATTACCTGCTTGTATCTGAAGTGCTTTACCCTGCTCTGACATGCAACTGCATCTGTCGCCACTTGGATTACTATCTGTGGGGCGTACATCCACCCTTAGCCCATCATACCTACATGCGGTGCTTGTGCTCCCTGGTTGGCAACCGTAACAGCTGTCTGTCCTGCCTGTGCAGTCATATCCATCTCAATCACACCACTAGCTGGCTATGAATCTGAAGTCTGAGACTGATACAATTCAGCGAGTGTTGTATTCTCTTTGCTTGTGTACATTTTTTGTCGGCCATGCCCCAACAGTGCAACATTTCCGGAAAAGGTTCAAGAGGTATCCTTGCAGATTTACCGGCGGCTTGGTTTGCGGAACACTGTCGTCTCTGTACCATACCCCCCGACTGTATCGCTCAGGCAGTGGCTTGAGTGTGCCAGTCGGGAGGTAAGCGGCTAGATGATGCACTGTACCGTTGCCTTTGTGTGGATTCCGCATTGGTAAATGTGAATCGCCGTCTAGGGTTGAGCAACAGTTTGCAGGCCACACGCGAAAATTTATGGGCCAATCATACCAATTCGTCGTATCAGTACATATTGCAGTACCTGCGCACGCTGAGAGTCGGAACATTTCATGCTGCACACGGCCGATTTGCGGCGACAAAAACAGCATTGATACACATGCGGGAAATAAACACATCCAATAGCGAGATATATTCAAGGTGGTACGATTCCGCACTTCTGCCACAGCGTATCATGTGTAAAATGAGCTATACATATGTGCTGGCCATCATGGAATGCCTCTACTTCGTGTGGCAGAATTCTTCTGTGAATGAGAATCATATCACCGTTCGTATACCGCATACACAGCTTCAAGGACGGAATGTGAAGCGCGCCACCGGTAAAAGGTCCCAGTACCACCAATGCTGCCCATCCTTTCTTCAGGTCAGAGTTGTCAGGGTGCAATGGGGTCTGACGATTGTACATAATTTCGCGACCTTCCATGAGTAAAGGATCATCTGAACTGATGACCTGTATGAACTTGTGCTTTTTCTCAGCAACAGCCCGTAGTTTCACAAGCGCTTCATAGTGGGCAGGATCCACTGCCTTGATGAGCTCGTTGACACGGTGGCTGACAAGGTGCAGGTGAGAGATTAAATCGATGCTGCAAGAGAATGAATGCCCTGTTTTGATGACATCATGGGATATTACAGGGTCTTCGTGCTGTCACAGATTTAATACGAGAACAAGTGAATAAGACGACGGCATATGGCGTACTGGATGTCCAACGGCATGCCAGCCCCTGACGACCTTGAAGTGGCCCGCAATTTGGCCAACAACCTCTTGGTAAGAGGAAACTTTGCCGTGACCATCTCCGTCTGCTCCTCCACACTTGGGAAGACGCACATTGACTTGCTGTGAAAATTCCATGAGGAGGGAGAATATAATTTCCTGCATGTATGTCAGCTATGCATGCAGACAATGTAGATAAAATGGTGCACTGCAGACTTCTCCTTTATTGCACCAGGAATATGTGCAGCCAGTGGCACACCATCGTTACTGTAGGCAATGCGAGGAACACCGTCAAACCAGTTAAGCACAGTTTGAGCGATATTCGGGTCTTCCAGCTGAGTGTTGTCGCTTTCAAAGGCACGTTGAAAGTTGAAGTACTCAATTACAACTGCAGACGTCCATCAGGGGAATGACAAGAAATAGACACCGATCTCACCTTTGTTCAGTAAGGCTTTATTCACGGTGGTGCAAATCTCCCGCCTGAAGCTCTTGGCAAGTAGGTGTTCTTCTTGACACGGCGGACAAACAACTGTCACTTGCCGTTTGTCATGCAACCGTCACTGGGACTGTCACTTGCACTCTTTGTACTGTCACTTTCCAATCCCTTTGTTCGCTTTCCTTTGTGACTTGAGGCCACCATAGTACTTTGGATTATTATTATTTTGCAACAAAGCGAATTGTTTTTTGCCCGACTTTGATTGCATGCCAAATTGGGTGGGGTTTGATTGCCGATGATAAGATTGCGAAGAACTTCCCCGATTGGAGCAAAGCCCGGAATGGCCCGGGCCACTCATCGCTCTTTGAGCTACACACACGCTCTCTCGTTCCCTTCTACCATGTTCAGTCATGAAGGAGCATCCAGAAGACAAGAAGAATTATTCTCTCTGCCTTTGCCACTCTCATGACTGCAAAGGACAGACCTGGCAGGCAAAGGACGGACAAGTGAGGAAGGACAAGTGGGTTCACAAGAGCACGGTATCAAGACACAAAGATGAAGATGAAGAACTAGAGCAGGCAAATGTTTTACCCCCAGTAAGGTCTACGTCGAAATCTTCAACACTGAGTTAATCCAACCTCTTTCATGTCAGGCTCATGAGATGGATTCTGAGGCTGCAGCAGCAGGGGCCCCCACAGAGCCCGCACTAGTAGTACCGGTTAGAGTTGGCACCAATGTGAATAGACTTGAAGGGGAAACGAGTACACACCATCTTTATTTCAGTTTGGTTTGTAGCTTAATTAGCCTTATCAGGTCCTGCTTCAGCCCGTCGGCGATTAGTGTTCATTGCATGCACACTCGCAGCTTGGCTGCACCTTATATGTGGCCTCAGTCGAGATGTGAGTCACCGGGTACTCAAGGTTCTTGGTATGATTATTGCAATGGTGGCCGGGGACACTGGGACGGTTGGTGACCGTAAAATCCCCATGGATGTTCGGACTGCAATGAATCATGAGCCTCTCATCATTCGATCCATTTGTTGTCCAACCTGCTATCGAGCCTACTCCCTGGAGGAACTTCCCGAGATTTGTCTTGCTCGAGAGACAAGTGGCTCAAGGCCATGTTCGACCCCTCTTTGGGTTGAACGACAGACTCGAGCAGGACCAAAAATTGTGCCCCAGCGTCTGTATAGTACTCAAGACTTCCCGAGCTGGCTGTCTCATTTTTTATGTTGCCCTGGCATGGAGGACCTTCTTCGGAAGTCACACCTTCATATACCCAACCCAAACCGGATGGCCTCGATTTGGGATAGTCCTGCTTGGCAAAGCCTAGGATCGTTCACCTCCCAACCCAATAATCTCGTATTCAGGTACTATATCGACTGGTTTAATCCCTTCATGAACAAAATTGCGGGTAAGTCGGCGTCATGTGGTGCTATCATGGCAGTTTGCCTCAATCTCCCCTACGACCAATGGCATCTCGACGACAATACATTCTTCGTCGGGATAACTCCTCCTCCGAAAGAACCCTCGGTCACAACAATCACTGCAGTTTCGGACCCCGTTGTAGACCGGTTTCAGGAAATGTGGGATGGAAAGAGTATTCCAACGCACAATCACCCAGAGGGTGATTTTTACCGCACTGCAATCATCCCCGCCATCGGTGATATCCTGGCTCTCAAGAAGGCCCTTGGCTTTGCTGGCCATGGATCTAATAATTTTTGCTCGTTTTGTAAACTTCAGCGCAGCCAAATCGACCGGCTCGACTACACCAATTTCGAGCCACGCAGTGGGACTGAGATATTGCGCTGGTCCAAGGCTTGGCTTCTTGCGCCGACAAAAGTCCAGCACATAGCTATTTTCAAACAACATGGTTGCCGGTGGTCGTCACTCAATAAGTTGACGTATCGTGACCCAGTCAAGCATGCTGTTCTCGGAGTAATGCACAACTGGCTCGAAGGTGTTTTACAACATCACGCTCGTTTAACATGGGGCATTGGTAGCAATGGTTCCAAGGCTGGCAATGCTCATGGCAGCGACGAGGACAAATTCTTCGACACTGCGTCCTCCGACTCGGATGTGGAGATGATGGATGCCGACGAAGACACCCTTACCACCGAACTTGCGGCGCTCCATCATGACAGTTTTCTCCAGCAGGATGCACCAGCCTCCCTCATGCGACTAAGGACAGAGTCATTCCGATTTGTCACTGAGTCGGAGGACACTTCAAATTTTGATATTGAGCTTGACGATGCCGAAGATGATGATGAAGACTACGACCAGGACGACGAGAAAATCTATGCAAGTGAGAAACCCAAACAGAAAGTATTTGACAATCACTCGATGGACACTATCCATACGGGACTCGCGGGTGTTGTGATACCTGCCTGGATTGATCGCCCGCCCGTCAACCTCGGAGAAAAATCGCATGGGAAGCTCAAGGTGGATAATTGGCTTATTCTATTCATTATCTTCTTTCCGCTGATCATCCCCAAGCTTTGGCATCATCCCTCTTCTTCCCCCAAAGAGAAGAAACTGCTTGTCAACTTTGCCGATCTCATTGCGGCAACAAATATTCTATGTTCTTATATCGTGACTCCTGCAGAGGCTGATACATACCTCAAGCACTATCTTGACTATCTCCGGTCCTCCAAATTGCTCTTCCCTTGATCATTTTGCGTATTTGTCTGCCGAATTTTCAGATTCAGCTTCACAATTTTGGAGTTTCAAAACTTCTCAATACCTTTGGTCTATTCAGCGACATGTTGCTCCCGAGCGTTGGACTAGTGTTGCCGCGACTCCAAAAGTCGAGTCACGACTTAAGAAGTCGACTTCAAACGACATTCGACTCGACTCGACTCGACTTGGTCACATCCAAGTCACTCGAAGTCGACCCAAGTCGACTCGAGTCGATGGAGTCGCGGATTTTTCAAATATGTATTCCCAGGCTCCTAACGATAGAGAGGGGGTCAATTTAGGTCGGATTTATCTCGGGATGGTATGGGGGTAAGATTTTAGTCTTTGTCAAACCATATCAGAGCCTTATTTGAGAAACTCTGAATGGTAGGACTTCTTCCAATTATTAACGGACAAGCACTTACTTTCAACACATGGCCGAAATCATATCCCCTGAGCTCAGAAATTCAACCTTGTATACTTGTTGCGATTTTCTTCCCTCTTGAGATCAGTAAAGGTCTGTTACACGGTGTTTATAACCCAATTTAACTACCTATCTACAAAGGCCGACTCGAGCGACTCCAAGTCGACTCCAAGTCGAGCAAGTCGACTTCTGCCGACTCCGGAGTCGAACGGAGTCACGCCAAGTGACTCGACTTGACTCGACTCAAGTCGACTTCATTAAGTCGACTTGGGGAGGTGGAGTCGGGAGTCGCGGCAACACTACGTTGGACATCCGGAATTCGGCCCTAATACTGCCTGGAAGTCATCGAGCAGCAGTGTTGCATTTTTAAGGGGTTAATAAGGGTAAAAATTTTGGTTAAGGCTTAAGAACAGGTTAAGGGGTTAATAAGGGTGGGCTTAATTAAGGCTTAAGTTTAAAATTCCCACGATCCTGCAAGGCCTCCAAACGACCGTCTGGTACCTCAGAAAAATGCCCAAGTGTCGCTTGAGCACAATTGCAAGACCAATATGCTGAGTTTCTCCAGTCTCGTCATTGAGCCCATGTTCAACCGATTTTACCATCGTGTCGCCCATAGCCAGTGATGAGTAAGCATCCTTACGTCAATAATAAGCCCTTAATAAGCCCTTAACTACGTTCCCAGCTCATTCTAAGGCTTAATATTAAGGTGTTATTAAGGCTTAGCCTTAATTAAGGCTTAATCTTAAAATGCAACACTGTCGAGCAGAACAACGGCATCCGGATTCAAAAGCGGCCAAAGCATGGACTAGGAAGCAAAGATATCCGGTCATGAAGGTTGTGACGGTTCGCGTTGGACTGTGCCTGGTCGCCACATGATTTGGGTGTCGAATCGGAGCCCAGACGTTGCAGCAGAAGAAGTAGAAGGAAAGAAGGAAGATATTGTTTGGTTCGGCCCAAAGGGGCGATAAAATTAGTCAGCACTGTGCAGATTGCGCAGATTGCATTTGGTCATGTTTGTCCATGTGTGACGCATCCTCCCTTTCAATCATCATCATGCCAACTCTTTTTTTTTTTTTTTTTTTTTCTTTTTTTGTTTTTTGGAGCATTTGTGATAATGAAATTCAGTCTGCAGAAGCATTCCAAAAGTCATCCGCTGGGTCTACCAGATAAATCCAGTTAATGCCGGGGAAGTTGTCCAGGGAGGAAATGCCATTACACACAGTACCATAGTGTGGGACTCCAGCTGTAAAAAGTTTATCCTATCCCATTTCTTGGATCATTCAATGTCAATGGCTGTATACCCACTAAAACCCCCACTGTGTAAGTCCAATCGTCCGGCAGAGCATCTTCGTTCATTAGTAGACCACTCCATGTTCTTAGGACAAGATCTTTATTCAGCGCAAGATTACCAAATTTCATTTTATTGGTGAGGATTCGATCTTGTCCTAGTGCAGAATTCACAGATTTCAGCCATCTGTTGTGATCTGTAATGTTATGGTGTGGGTTCTTCAGAACCTTATCATTCCGGATGTTCCAGATTGTGTGCCAGGCCGTGGATATCAGAATGGCAAATAATTGTCCCATAGCAGGGATGATTTTCCCGTTTGAGTGTTTAAATCCCACAAGGTTACAACCCAAGATGAGTCCCCAGCTGAGGGGGGGCCAGTTGGAATATTTCATGGCCCAGAGTTCCTCGGTCAGTTGCCAAATTAATTTTGCCCCTGAGGCATCACATTCAAGCGCAATGTGTTCCAGGTTCTCAGGGACTCCACATGTTGGGCAGACTGCAATGGCATCAAGATTGTCAATATGTGTCCAGAAGTCGCCGACTCTGAAAATGTCGTGAATCGGCTTCCAGAATAATTTGCAGTGAAGTCGTCTCAGATTTGTGGAACATATAGATTTCCAAATCATTTCATCAGTAGGAGTGTAATCAGAGACTTCATGCACAGAGCAACAGATACGATCTAAGTTGATAAATGTTGCCTTCCTGAAGGGTTCTGAGCATCTGCCTTTAATGATTTTCATAAAGATTCGTTGTGAGCCTTGTGAGATTAGGATACCCGGGCAGCTGAACATTAAATCAATTTGGGTATCAACCTCAAGCGGAGGGTATGAATCAATACCTGCAGTGACAGGGAAAGTGATTGTTGTCTGCTTGAACTGTGTTCATGCAACTCGCTCATTCAGAGCTGCAAATACTGCTTTGAAGAGCAGGAAACTGGGGTCTAACATGTCATTTTCAGATTTTGTTCTCTCCTTAATTAGTGTTTTGAGCAAAAAGTCGGATGAAGAACATAGCAGTAAGGGGACATTGTGTGGGATTTTCTGCAGCACTGTAAGGGTAGCCCCCAATATTCCTGCTTTAAAGTTAAATTTTATGGTTGGGTTGTCAAACGTGAGGTGGATAGTTGCATCCTCGTTGAGGTCATCCGAAACAATCTTAAATCTTGCCATAATTTGAGGGTTGTACTGACCAGCACGCAGGACCTTGATATGTACAAAGGCTGTTATTTGATCAGGCAGTGGCTCCAATCGGAGGTGTCGTTGTGCCGGAATCTCATTCATTGAATCATTCCCAGCAAAGATCCGGAAGCCATTTGTGGTGCTGGATAATCTGAAGTTTGGATCATAGGTCATTGGTTTATCAATTTCTACCCCTCCTTGGTTGGCTTCCAATTCCTCTGCTGTCAGTTTAAGCTCATTGCAAAGGTCAGCTATTGGAGCTAACAGATCCCATTTTGGTATAATGCAGTCTATCAATGTCTGGGCGGTCTCAATGCATTTGCCAGGGTGTACGCAATCAAGTTCATTTCGATCTCTGTTGCAAGATGGGCATCCACTTTTTATGGGCAATGCCACTACTAGGGTTGATTGTGTGTGGCCGTCTTGCCACCATAGTTCTCCTTGTAGCTATTATGAGGGCGTCTTTAACTGTCCGAACCTCATGTTGGTTTCTGAGGCAAGTTGCTGCATCTCTAAGGCAGGCATTTTTATAGGCTGGCTGGTGGACAGCCGGGTGTTTCCATATTGGCATCTCAAGTTGCACATCACAGTCAATTGAGAGTGCTGTAAATTTGAGGTTGAACTCCTGGGCTACAGATATCATACCCTTCAGGTCGTTAGGTATCCTGTCTGACCTGGGGATGGGGAAATGGATGTCGTTTAAGAAAATGTTGATGATTTGACCTGGTCTAATATTTAGGTAGCTAGTCTCCAGGTATTTTCTGAGAATGAAGTCAACAAAATAGCACCACGATGGTCGGTCGTCTCCTTGGATGAGGTAGCATTGAAGATTCCAAAGATGAATTGCTTTGTTCCGAGAGGATATATCCAAAATTCCTTTGCCTCCTTGATCAACTGGGAGGATCATTGTCTCCAGTGATACTCTGGCTGTTTTTCCTTCCCACAAGAAGGACCATATCAATTTTTCGAGTGTGTCCTCAATGTCCTTTGGCATCCCTTGGACTCTGGTCAGATACCGTGTTCGACCCCCGAATACCATACTAATGATGTGACGCTTCCCTTCCAGAGTTGGGTGTGTTGCTTGCCAGCACATGAGATCGGTATTGATTTTGTCTAGGACAGAGGGCCATGGTGTAGTATAAGGGATGTTAGTTCCGATCCATGCACCTAGCATATGGCAGCTCTCGCTGTCAGGAACAATTCTAATAGTTGTGTCGATGTCACCAATGGGGGAGTGATCGTTGATTCGTCTTTCTCCTATGACTTTCTGACGATAGGAGGTCCTCCCAAAAGGAAGGAGCACTGTTTTATGCTCATTAAATTTTGCAGTAGATGCAGCACACCAGAGGCATAGAATGCTCCACAGAGTTTTCATGGAGTCAGTGGATTTCAAGTAGATTGTGGTGTCATCAGCAAAAAGAGATACCACTAGAGTCTTATTTGTTCCGGGAATGACCACTCCCTCAATATCGGATTTCCGCAGCAGGCATGCAAGTGGCTCGATAGCCAGATTGAATAATAAGCAGGAGAGGGGATCACCTTGCCTCACACCCCTGGTAACAACATATGGATCACTGAGTTCACCATTGATCATCACAATAGTTTTGGCATCAGTGTACAAAGTTTTGATTGTCTTCGAAAATTTGGGAGGGAATCGCATATGGTCTGAGTCATCTGAGTCAGTATGAGTCACTTAGTCATGTAATATGAATGAGTAAGCCAGGACCTGAAGAGCATTTAAGCGAAACAGGTTTGGTGTTGGATCCCCAGCACCCTGTTGTCCTTGCTTTCGCATCCGCTCTCTTGAGTGTTTTTGTTTGAAACCACCCTAACCCTAACCCCTAGGATCTCTGGGCTGGTGAACCAGTTGTAGCGTACCGCTCTTTCCGCCGCATCCTGTGAAATTAAACTTGAATCAGCCAATTGACACTGGCTGGCGAAAGAAGATTCAGAACAAGATACCGCAGCATGGAATGGGTCTTGGTCGACATTTGATGGGCACGAGAAGTCTCCTTGGGATGAGGAACAAGAGGGTGAAGATGGTCCAAGATGCACAGATGGCTGGCAAAGCGCCGGACGGGTGAGGAGTGCATACCGAAAATACGACAAACCCAGCCCTTATATATGTGCCGGCTTCCGTCATTTGTTTCATTTCTTGTGATCGATCGTCCAGTGTCTGGCCCTGTGATTATCGTGTTATGAAGATAGGTGAGAGTTGAATCGCTAAGAGTGGCCCGGGTAGACCATTACAGTGAACGAAAATATTGCGGGACGACCACAGAGGATTGATTTTGAAGATTTATATGACTGTAACTCGATGTCTTAGTCCCTCAGGAGGCTGACCACAGGAGTTTTCTAAAGTTCATTCTTGCTCCCGTTCCCGATGGCTGTTCGATGTTTTGCTCGACTGCGCAACACCACCAATGTTTGCAGTCATCAAGGTAGCACCCAGGCGAATGCAACTCGACCAGGTACGTCACGAAGTTATGTTTCAAGCTCTCTATTGAATCCTCATCTTCTTCAGGCCAACGTGTGATACTGTCGCGCAAGGTGAGACTGGATCGCCACCCGGACCCCTTGCAAAACCAGGACCAACTGGGTGAGTGTATTCTGTATGAAACGGATCGATATCCTATTTAAAGCACAGTGCGACGAAACTTCCCGGCGATCTCCATTTCTCCACAGCCGATTCAAGCGGCTGATCCTGGGTGAGTCTGATCAGACTCTGCCGGCGCACCGTGCTGTCAGTGGAATGACTTGGCAGCTTTGCTTTCGCAGCCACCCCTTTGGCAGCCGCATCAGTAAAACTACATGTTTTGCTTTGGCGTCTTTGGCGTCTTTGCCAAGACGCCAAAGACTCCAAAGACACATTTTTTCCCAAGACAGGAATCTTTTGCTAAGCTAGGTATGAAATCTTGCCCAAAGACATATTGTCTTTGGGTGTCTTGGGAAAGACTCGTAAGACGCGACTCGTCTTGGGAGAGACCCTGTCAAAGACAATTTAAAGCCACTCAAAGACACATAAGATGGGGTAAAAATTGTATATTGGACTACTATGAATATAAACAAGGACTGAAGTGCACTACTGAGAGCCTATTGCAGCGGCAGGGCAAGAAAAAAACGAAAATGCATACATGCAGGATATTGCTACCAATGCTGACATGAGTCGCAGATCAACACATTTATTAAAAGGACATACATTCCGTGCGACAGGGCACTGTGACGAGCACACCAGCCAAGGTTCCAAGGAACATCAGTTGGGAGAACGAGCCGAAGCCTGCGACACATCGTTATATTTGGAAGACTCAAAAAAATAGCCATTGACGTACCGAATGACAGTCCCCAACCCTGGAATACAGTTTGACAGCACAAATATCCTGTGGAAGATCGAGGAGTCAGCAAGGTACGATGTGACAAGTCAACATACCAAATCCCGCTGGTAACCCGAATCTGAGTGGTGAAGATACACAAGAGTTCCGTGGTCGGTAAATGCCCCGTCGATGACGCGTCATCAACAGGGCACGCGGAGCGGCGAGAAAGATTTGATATTTTGAGAACTTGAATTACGAAGATGTTGAGGTGCTTGAAGGAGAGCTTCTGGACTTGGAGTCTTGAGAGGTTTTGAAAAGGTGAAGAATCAAGCTTGAAGTCTCGAGACACTTGACAGAGACGGCGTTGCAGACCATAGACATGCAAGGCAGGACAAAGAGGGATAGCGGAAGCGTTAAACACGAAGTCTTGAGTTCATTTGAAGACTGGAGGGCAAAAACCCGAGAGGAGACCCCGAGGAGGAGCGGGGGGAGGTGGGAGAGAGGGGACGATGGAGGGAGAGAGCAACCAACCATTCGATGGGAACAAATCACACGAAACACGGTCACCATGCCTGCCATCACGCATCATGATGGGGCGGAGTTTGAATGACTGGGGTAAATTTCGCTCAATCCAACACCTTATTTTCGAAGTACCCTAATTATGGTAACATTGGCATTGGTGAAGTATTGCAAGTTGATCACAAGTGAGTTTAGAAACCAAAAAAGTGTGATGGAATGAAAAATAGCCGCCCAAGACTTAAGATGTCACTCCCAAGACTAAGACTCTCAAAGACTGCATCTCAAAGACCAAAGATGTCCTCCGGCAAGACAAAGACCCGTAAAGCCACGTCTCAAAGACAAATACTGGGTTGTTGCTGCGCAGACGAACCACTGGTGGAAAGTAACGCTTACGATCCCGGAGTTCGAGCAGTACGAGCGCGTGCAGTGTGCGTTTATTCATTCATTCATCTTTTCTCTTTTCTGTCCACTAACCTCTCGGATCGGCAGTCGCATTCGACCCGGGCTGTGAAGCCATGATCTTCGACACGGACGGGCTGCCTTTGCAGGGTACGTCTTGCTCTCCTCCCTCTTCTACCTTCGCAATACATCGCCGACGCTACGGTGGTCCTCCCAGGCATCACAGGCGGGTACGGCGGTGACCGCCGCGTTGAATACATCATCCCCCCAGCCGCGCGCAAGGCGGGCGTCGCGCACCTCGTCATCAAGATGTCGTGCAATGGCATGTTTAGGATGGGCGGTGGCGGGATTGGGCCTCCGGATGTGCGTCTTGCCCCTTCCTCCGGTAATGCACGATACGCTCGTGCGGGTGAGTGGAAGAGCATATAGCGCGAGGTGGTGCTGCTCTGCCGCGACACGAAAGCACGCGCCACCGACTCCGCAGGAGATTGCTTGCCGATGAATCCGCAAATCTGCTCGCCGACGCTGCCTATCTTGAGCGTGGCGCGGAGGATGCGGAGACCATGGGCGCCAGTTTTGCGCCGGATAGCCGCTGCGTGTCTCATCCTCTAGTCTCGGCAGGTGGAGGGCGCGGAGGGGAAAGACGGGGACAAGGAGTCCTCCTCCGCGGCGGTGGTAGACGGTGGGGATGGAATTTTGCACATAATGGTCGTGCGTCCCGTCTCCCCATCCTTTTCCTTCCTCCCGCTGATGCCTCCCCAGATGACGCACTGGTGGCGCTTGCGCTCCTTATACCCGGCACCATCCTCGCTCGCGCCCCGCGGAGGGGGAGGAGGATGAGGATGCGATGGGTACAGTTTTAGGTGGAACGTATGCCGGTGCTTGTGCGTGGCGTCTCCCCGCCCTCTTCTTTTGCTTAGATCCTCCCGATGATTCGCACCTAGTGCACCCTCCGCACTGCCCTCTTCCTCCAGCGCGGCGCAGAGCAGGAGTAGACGGTGGGCGGTCGCAGTCTTGGGATGAAATTCGTCCCTGTGGTCGACGGGCGTGCGGAGGTAGAGCTAAAGTGGGAAGCCGAGCTTGGGGAAGGAGGAGGGGGGGAACGGCGATGGGAGTTCGTGCGACGGCAGCGGGAGCACGAGAGACGACGCGAATGGGTACGCTTTATATGCTATCCCTCATCTTATTTTCGCGCTGACACTGTCCCGACTCCCCAGTACCCAGGCCTTGCGATACACTCATCTTTCGTGCTTCATCCACCTCATCACCTCGTCCCCCGCCTCACTTCCACCTTCTCCCGCCTTCCCGTTCTATCATCACCCCCGCTCTCCTTCATGGTCGTCCGCCTCCCCTCTCCACTATCCTTCATATCTACATCCTCCCTAGTCCATCCACGCCCTATCCACGTCCAATTTCGCCACCACCCACACCATCTCGTCCCTTTCCCACCCCTCCTGCTTCTCTTCGCCTGTCGTCTGCCTCCAATTTCCCGCTCGTCGCCGTTGGTGCTTCTTAGCGCCGATTACGTCAGCATGGGCGCCTTATGCGCTCCGGCGCACTCTCCATGTTCCCGCTCGCAGCTCCACCCCGATCTTCCAAGAGGTGGAAAGATGTACAGCCGCTGCATCTTTTCCTCGCCCCCGACCCTCGTTACCGCTAGTGTAGGCGTCGTCGTCGATGACGGCGACCATGGACACGCACCTATGACGGACAAGCTTCTGCGTCCGCCGCTCGTCTAACTCCAGCGACGACCATACGCCCCCCGCCACCGGCCCGCGCACCGACCGCGACACCGACAACGCTGCCGCGTCTGCGCCCGCAGGCGGGCATTTGAGTCCGCGGAGGCACCACACTTTGCGGGGGCGTACACCGCGGCGGAGCTGCGCACCTTCCGTTGCGAGCGGGTGCGCAAGATGCCGTCGTCGGGCTTGGATCCGAGCATGCTCACTGGATTTGTGTGTCGCGATGAGGCGGAGTGGGTGGATTTGAGGAGGAGGTACGTGTTCTTTGCTTTCTTCCAATTTCACCATCATCCCCGCTCTCACCTCCTTCCTTCCTTCACCCACTCTCCTCGCGTCCCTTTCCACTCGATCCTCCTTCTTCGTCCCCGCTTCCTCCCCTTGTCGTCCTCTCCGCTCATATACCCGTACTAATACACGCCGAAAGCTTCCGCGCACGATCTTCGCCATTCAAGATGCGCCGCCAACGTGGCCCGGTGCGGACGACGAAGACGACGATATGGGGTTCGAGAGCGTCTCTGACCCGGGGTGGCGGAAGATACAGGCGTCGACGACGGCGACGTGTCAAGCTCGTCCCTTTCCGTATCCAATCGTCGCACGACATCTCCAACTCCACCACCACCAGCAGCGCGCGCAGCGAGGTGGACTCGGAGGATGACTCGCGGAACACCGCACTGGGCCCTGCTTGTCCCGTGCGGCTGGACACGCCGCGCGCACGCATCGGGGGCCACGGCTCGATCGTGAACACCGTGCTCGTGCACCCGCACATGCTGCTCGCCGCGAGCGCGGGCATCGAGCCGGCCTTCATCGTACACGGCGCCGTGCCCTCGCTGCTCGACGGGATGCTACGTCGCGCCGCCATCCGCTCCCGCCGTCTCTTTTCGATTATCATCGCATCTGCTCTAGCCCGCTCTGTTATTTTAGTACAGCCTTTTAGTCTCAGACACATTCGTACTCGACTTACTATCAATGCTGTACTGTGGCTCACTCTTCAATACGACTCCCGAGTGGAGAAGTAGCCACCCTGGGGATGTGGTCAATAGCGTGCCCTATCTGACGTAGTTTGCAGCCGCGCTTTTAATTTTCGTGCCAAATGATGATATGTTTTGAGCGCCGCGGCGCGAGAAGACTTGCTTTAGCTGTAGTGGAGCAAGATATGCGGTATATTCAAGGCAGCATCCACGAGCCGTCGTGTAAGTATATCTAGCATCTAGCGAGATAGAACGTACATAAGGATAATACGGGCGTAGGTAGAGAAGAGAAGGACGGACAGACGGGAAAGATGAAAGATGACGATTTCCGGGGATGTACATAGACTATCGGAAGCCACGTCCCACCCGACAGCGAAAAAATTTCCGCTGCCCTCCCTTAGCCTGAGGTTTGACCTGCACCATGTCGCAGCTGCGCATCACCCGGGTCCATCTCCATCCTTCATCCGTCCTTCAAAAAAAAAAGCGAAAAGCAAGCAACTATCCGCCTAGCCTAGCCTTGGATCCCTGCGCTACCATCCGCAGGCAATGTACGTTCCCCGCAAGTTCCCGGCCACACCAGGGGCGTGCATAAGGATGCCCACCAGCCCGTTGTTGTGATCCGAGACTCCTCCCTCCGCCGCAAGGGATGATATATGAGAGCTCATCGCAAAATTTGGCGGAGCGGGATAATATCCCCATTTGGAAATGGGTCTGCTAACGAGGACGAGGAAGGGTGTGTGTGGTGAGGTCTGACAGAGGACAGGGCCCGGGAGGGAGGGGGAGCGGGGAGCGGGGGAGGGTGGGGAGGAAGACGCGGCCGAGAGGTGGTGGGTATGCCGTTGGCGAGGTCGGCACTTTCGTATTGGCGGGGATGCGGGGACTCGGAGCTGTCGCCGCATCACCGTTCGCAGCGTTCAGGAAGTTGCGCGGGCGGCATCGGTAAGAGTCCATGGCCACGGGAAGAGGAGTTACGCCGGCCGTCGTTCCCCGTACACCTGACGTGTCCGTCTGCGAGCGCGGCGGAGTGGTAGATGCGAGGCCCGCGGCGGAGTGGCAGATGCGATGCCCGCGGGCAGTGTCGCGCGAGCGAGGTATTGGGACGGCTGGAAGGGGGTACGTCAGCGTGGTGAGGACAGGAGCGAAGAGGTAAGGAAGGAAGACACACCTGCGCCGATTCGTGCGTCAAGTCTGCACGATACCCCCTACTTTGCGCGTCTACATCCTCCAGGGGCGCTTGCACATGTACGTCGAAGTGGTGCCCATGACGGTCCTCGGGGTACGTCGCCGACGGGGACGAGCGGAACTGCTGAAGGCGCTGAGACGGAAGAAGGAAGAAGGACGACGGGCGTGGGCGGGTAGTCAAGCGATGGTCGGAGGCGGCGCGAGGAGGAGAGGGTCCGGAAAGGGGATGCCATCCGGAAGGGCTGAGCTGAGGCGGGCGCAGGACGCGGGCCCTATGCAGGCGGCTGAAAGGATGTCCATCAGGGCGAGGACGGGAGAGGAGGATGCGTAGAGGAAGGAATACACACCTTCAGTGCTCGTTCTCCTTGCATACCACGCCCTCCGCTCCCTCCTTTCTCTACTTCGATCTCTATACGCCGTGGGCGTCCTCGTCGTGCAGTGGACGAACGGATACGGGCATGTCATGGGGATCCGCATCAACGCTGCTGCCACCCAATTGAGCCGCGCATTGCCCACTCGCACCAGCCGAAGAGGAGGAAGACGGAGAAGGGCTGATTGGTGGTCGTGAATGGGTCGACGTCAGGAGCTGCGGACGCCGCCGGATGGGGAGCGCGTGCGGAGTGCGTGCCGAGTGGAGGTGGGCGAAATCGATAGGCGGAGGCGGCACGAAAAGGGGGTACGACGCGGAAGGAATGACGCGAGGCGCGGGGAAGGAGTTTGAGAGTACTAAGCTGGCTTCGCGCGGATAGTGAGGGCGGTGAGCGAGATGGGGGGTCGGATGGCTGGACTGGAGGTGGAGAAGAACATCTTCATCCGCGTCGTAACTGCACAACGCTGCTTGAGAGGCATGGAAGAGGGCGGGACACTAGGCGAGCAATGCGTCTGAAGCAAGCGGCGGTGACGGTGGGGACCGAGTACTGGGCTCCCGTCCTCCGTGGAGAATCAGGCTTGGACGGTGGGATTGCGAGCGAGCTGAGGGGCGCTGGGTGGATGCCGCTGCGACGACCCGTTCACTGAAGGCCTCTGGCGTATAACGTGCGTGGGGGAAGAAGGAGACTCCGGGACCGACGCGTGTGCGTGCGGACGGGGTGCAGTCTTGGACACGATGATGACGCGCGCGGACGCAGGATTAGCAGGGGAAACGGACGTCAGGGATAGGGCCAGCGAGAGTGGGACCGCAAGGAGGGGACTGCGAGGAGAGGGTAGCGCGAGATGGACGCGGGGAAATTGAGTACCGGTGTAGCCTGCGCAGTGCTGCAGCCTTAACGCGGGAGGGATGTAAGCCGGCGGTGTACGTGGTTGGTCTCGACGGCCTGTCGACAGCGCCGAGGCGAGAAACCAAAGCGAGAGATGTACCTTTGTTTGTGCGATTTCCAAATCGGGTCTTGCTCCTCGATTCTTCGAGTCCCCGCATCATGAGTTATATACCCGCCGGTGGAAGTCCAATGGTGGTCACCAGTGGACACCGTTGGACCTTGGCAGCCACTGATGGACATCACTAGGCGATGGGTCCCACGGGTCGGCAAGATAAGATGTTGATTTCCGATGATCTCCACCGGACTTTGTCGGCTCTGGCTATCTTTTTGGGTGCCTGTTCTCCACTGGATTCCACTGAAGTCCACTGCAGCTCACTGTGCCTATTTCAGATCTATGTGGATCATGACACCACCTACGTTGCCGAATGACAGTTCTAAGTTTGACTTCGTTGCACTGGCACGCTATTCCATGGGTTAATTCATACCAATTACCATTACGTGCAGTGGGAACCAGTGGGAGCATCAGGAGGGGAAAAACATGAGGAGCCAGTGGTATCCCTTGGTTAATTACTGGACTCAGAGTGCATGAAATCCGGATTTGAGGGATGTTTTGCATGGGAATTTAATGTGGATGCATGTGGTATAGCCAAATTTTCACTAACTAAGAGATGAAAAGAATCATTCAATGATATGAGGTCGGATTTTCCTCGCAGGACATTCCCTGATGACTTTACCAAAGACTAGATGGGGATGGGGTACAGTGGTAACCGATGGCCTAGTGGTCTCCCAAGACATTGCGGGACCAGTGAAATACAGTGGGGTCCAGCGCATTGTAATGGAGACAGGTCAGATTTTTGCAACAGGACATCCCCCAATAACTTTACCAAAGAGTAGATGGGGAGGGGTACAGTGGCAACCGATGGACTACAGTGGTCTCCCAAGCCATTGCGGAGCCAGTGAAATATGATGGGGTCCAGCGCAGTGCGATGGAGAAAGATGGAGTCCAGTGGCGAATGAGGCCATGCATTGTCCACTTGTTTGCACTGAATTGAAGTAACATACGGTAGGATCCAGTGTATTCCAGTGGTGGCCGGTAGCGGTGAGGGTCCAATGGAATGCATTAACAGTTGGCGGATATTGATGGGGATGGCAGGAGAACGGTGGAGGATTCAGTGATAGTCGCCTTGCTGAACTCCAGTGGAAATTGTTGGGTACACAAAGGATGCTGTGATCGGCCATTGTGGTCCACCAAGGTCCAACAGAAGTAGGTGGGCGACCATTGGTTACCGATGCCGACCAATGCCGATCAATGCCGATCACGGAGTTCCACCGCCGCGTATTACTGCACATCATTATCTTGCCTCTGTCCTACCTGGGAGCTTCATGACCAATCGCTGTAGACCTAGTGTGGATCAATAAAATTTTCCTTTCCTGGCTGCATCAAATAAAAATCCGACTCTTGCGGCGACCAATTCAAACCTCGCGGTCCATAACTTTGCCCGGCGTAGACGTCGAGATCTAGGAGTCGCTTGCGGCTCCGAGCGGTGCACTCCTCGTCTCGATTGCTTGGCAATCCCCACCCCGCCGCTTTCAAGATTTCAGTACATGCATATTCACCAGGCGCGCAACAAATGGACTCAAGAACAAACGTATGAGCAGTTACAGGATCATTCTGCACCTGAAATAAGTTGATATCAAGGTCCTCTCCCGCTCTAACTTCACATCTGGAATCTCGCTCGTCCGCGCTCCCACAACTAGAACACATAAAGTATGGATTCGCCTCCCCCGCCAACTCCTGGCAAGCCTCCTATTATTGACGTAAGTGGGCACCCTCTCGCTCTTTTAATTCCAATCACAGCGCACAGGGCTTCATCAAGAAGATAGGTTCTCACAAGCCGCTAGATGCATACGCTGTACTGGTTAGCTGCATGCCAATCGACCGACTCCGAGTCGCCGCCCTGCAGGAGTTACAGTATCCGTCACGCGCTAAAATTGGTTGGTGCTACATATTGGAGAAGGTGTCTGACGAACGAGAGTTCAGGCTCGTGCGCTGCGGCTTATCGACTGCATCCCATGTTGACCATTATTTTAGGCTCGACTATCGAGAGAAGACGTACCCCCAGACGTCGACGAGGGATTTAAATGAACTATGCAACCCCTTATTCAGGCCACCCAGAACATCGGACTTTCGTCTTCGAGACGAATAGGCTATTCAGTTCCGTGTCGACAACTTGAAACACAACGGCGAGACTGCGACTCGGGACTTTGCGTTTAGACGATGGGTCCCTGGGACATCCCGCTTCTCCGTCGTTCTCGAGAGTGGGTTCTCCGAGTCGCAGACTTCGGAAGACCTTGCAAGTGAGCGCAAAGCCAGGATGCACCTGACGCAGCCCGACGTGGCGGCCGTTATCTCCCTCATGTGCTGCACTACAGCTTGTAGAAATCCAGCCTCATCTCGTCCCTCTGTTCCACCGGCGTCCCTGGACGACTTCAAACTTGCCGTCGCTGGTTCGATAGGAGCCTCTTGTACGTGCATCAAGTCATGCTATCGAGGTACACTCATGTAATTTAATTTTCAGTTTCTGGTACTTCAACGCTCGCTTCCTCCCCGCAGGAACTCCCCTTGTCCTGTGGTTCAACGGCGGCGTGCGTAGCTTCTGATTCCTGTTTTTCTCATCCCCACACACATAATCGTTTGCAGCCGGGCAGCTCCAGCATGTTTGGTCTTCTGCAAGAGAATGGTCTATGTCGCATCAGCAACGACAGCCAGGGAGTTACCAACAACCCATACTCCTGGAGCTCCCTGACGAATATGCTGTACATCGACCAGGCCCGCAAGCTCAGCGCAGTATTTTTGACCCCCAATACGGGGTCTGCGACTCGTTCGCGTTCGCATGCGGAGGGAAGTATTACTTATATGGTGATCGCGACTCCGTACACCGCTATCACGGGGAGTATAACTTGAAATCCCATGCAGACGAGTTTCTGCGCCGGCACATCGACGATTTCTCGGTAGCGCCGCCCATGACTGAGGGACAACGGGCGTTTTATCAATGTTGGCACAGCGGTATTCGGACCAGCTCGTCCAAATCGGCACTTGCAGAATTTAACCGAGAGTGGGATGAGATGGATGAGGACTTGACAGTGAATCCTCCCCAGAACGAACATTACACTGAAATATTTCCAGAGGAGGAGTTATATGCATTCGAGATTGTAACCAAATAGTTTATACACCTTTGTCGCGCTTTTTGTTCCGCCTGCCAACTATTTCTTGAATGCGGGGGCCGAGGCATGAGCCAGTCGCGTGATCATCCCGTGCAGCATTGGCGGGCATGTTCTGTATCTTCGTTTTAACTTCCCGTCTCGGCTTCGCCAGCCCCGAGATCCGCGCTCCCTGGTCCTGCGACTGGCCGCGCTGGTCAGATATCCTCACGTAGGTGCCAGAAAACAATCACCCGAGTCTCCAATTTGAGACGCAGCTTAACCGGTGTTCCCGCCTCCTGGCGAGGATCGAACTGGGGCAGTCAGCCCGTTGCGATGGAGCGCAAGGTTGAACATCGGCCCAACCCCGAGCAGTGCTCGAGGCCTCCGATCCGGAGGTTTTATCTTGACCATGTACCACGGCGCCTCCATGCCAGTGCCAACACCGACGGAGAAATAAGGCAGGAGTCTCACCTTGACTCGGTAACCGATCATGTCGGCGCATTCCGTGAGGCAGATATTCGCACGGAATGGGTGAGTTCGGTCCGATGAAATCGAACAGAGCCCTCGATGCAGGGCCGTACATCGACATGTTCCAATTTGTTCGGACTGACGCCGAATAATATTATTTTTCCTACTTTGGGGACGGACTCTCAGTGATTTCTGATGTATTATACAACCGGGATCACTTTAGAACTAGAAATTTGCATCTGGACAAGATATGCCTACGCCTCCCTGCGGGCCTTTGGCTGCCCACGCATTTCTCCTGCGGTCAGTTTAAGAAACTGTTCAGAATTTGCGGGGCCAGATTATTTGTTAATTGGAATAATGGCAGGGAACCTGACCAGAGGAATCACAGTTGGGTATCTCGCGGGCCGTTTTGACGGGGGGATCCAGGTCCTGCAGATATCTAAGCAAAACGTTCAGATTTGAGAGCGGGACACGGCAAACTACAACACCCCCCCTGTCGTAGACCAAGCTAACACTAGGAAAGCAGGAAGGTGACAAAGCCACTTAAGAATGCTACACGCAAATGCGGGAACTCGGCATTGACCTGAGAGAAAGGGTCAATGTGAAGTCGAAAGGATATACGCTTCATCAACGCACCGTGTCTATATGGCGACGGTCTTGGGGCGGCAGACTGCGAGATACGCTGTGGTTAGGTCACATAGTGTCGTACAAAGAGAATATGACCACTGAGAACTTTGACCCTTTGTTGCGTGCGTAAAGTCAAGACGCTGAACTAGACAACATGGCATCCAATATAGATCCAAGTGAGATGTCAGGTGCTCACCGGATGAAAGAAACCCTCGGACGATTAAACTAAGGAACACTGACCGTGTGGTCAGAAACGCAAGGGTATGGCCAAGAAGAACGGATTGATAATATCCGAGTGGGTAGAATGCGCGAAGAACAAACGATGGATCGGGCTGGAAACGCACCGGGAGAATAAGCATAGAATTCGACATTCACTGGTACCAATGCGCGCAACATATCCAAAGTGTCCAATTCGCGAGCTGGCGGGAGTCCCTTGTGTACGAGGTAATTAGTTCGAAAGCCCAGGCTGGCTGTATTTCAGAGAAAGTGTAGGAGAGGACGCCACAGCTGGAAATAAAAGAACACTTAGATGGGCGGAAATAATCAATTGATGGCATCGCGCGCGCTCTCCCAGAAGAGCAAACGAGATGAACGCGCTTCGAGTGAAGGGCGCTGGTGCTCGTTTGCTGTTACAGTGAGAGCGATGCGGACGGCGACAAAATCCGGGCGAATGCTCCAGCTCGCGCCGGAATCGGGATCAGAGCGGCGAATGAAAACGTTTGCGCGCGGGGAGGGAAAACCAAAGATGAGTATTGAGGGAACACAACTCACGTATTGGGTTCAACGCGCGCTGCATGTCGATGAACGTGGCGTCTCAGAAGGACGAAAATTTAGGAGCACAATACGACGCACCGGTCACCAGTGAAGTACCGGCAAAGCCAGCGTCGAGAGTTTAGTAAGATCACGAAGGACGGGGACGTGGTGTGTGAGGGTTTGATGAGAGGCAGGGATGAGGAGGAACGGTTCAGCGGAAGTGTTACGGGAGGTGCGATGTGCACGCACCTTCATTTTCGCATGCAGGTGCTTTCTGTGTCGGTCCTCCTCATTGAATTAGATCGTTAGGGCTTAACAATGTCGGAATGAGCAGGAATCCGCCCTTTCCGAAGAGGGGCATGGTGACGAATACCTAAGAGGAACTTGAATGGGCGCAAGGTAACGTTGGTGCGGGATGTACCCGCAAAGATGGTGCGCTCGACTGGTTGATGTGGAGACCGTGCGAGGAACAGGCCGCGCGATGGACTCGGGGTGCAATACGGAGATGCAGGGGAAAGGGGCGGCAACGGGACAGCTGGTGATGTCGATTATGAACCGAGACACCCATTGTCACAGGAGGAATGCGGTGTTCGCGTACGTACGGGAAGACGGTCAAAGCGCCAGTATGGAAGAATGAAGGAATCGGATTAAACGTGGATCTTCAAGAAGAAACGGAATGTGCACGCACCGAAGAAAGCTTATTCATCCTCCCCAATCCCCTCATTCGTCTTAGGACGCAAAACAGCTGGTAGGTGATGGTCCAGTATGAGGAGGGAGTGGTACTGAGACAACGGGAGCCAAAGGTGGCGTGGATCGAGAGGGGAGGGAGGAACAGGAACAAGGCAGAAGAGAGCGGCCGCGCAGGCTCAAAGGAGGAGACAGTGTTTCGTGAGCAGTGTAGTCGTTGTTGGAGTTGTTTAGGTGTAGAGTGGACGAGGAATACACTGCATGCCAAGAGGATAGACGGCGGGGAGCAAACCACCGTGGTGGTGTGAGTCAGAGAGCGTCGGAGCCGACGGGCGTGATGGCCGCGGCGTAATTGAGAACATGCGGAGGATTCCGGGCGATGGCGAAGACATACAGTGGCGGGCACGGAATCAATAGGCGCGTCGCGTCGGAACGACGCGTAACGGACGACAGGAGAGATCGGGAGGCGCGGAAGGTGCAGGGGAATGGGCCGGCACGCGGAAGAAAGCCGCGGTGTTATAAGAGGAGGCGGGCGGGCGGTGCAAAACGCTGTAGGCTGCGGGATTCATCGGGAGTGGTCGGAAGTGGGAGCGCACTAGGCGGCTTTTCGGACCGAGCGGGCTCCCGTGGTGGTGCCCATGATGCGAGTGGGAGTGCGAGCTAGACGATTTATCCGCCGCAGCCACACGCTCCTCGTCCCTCCACGTCCCAACCGCACGCCCATAAGCCAGATCTGCGGTCGGGATTCCCATCGCCGTCAAGGAGGTATCGTACGGCTTTGTGCGGCCTCCGCTTCCGAATTTGGTGGACGTCGATTTGGAATTGGCGTTGAATGAGAAGGCAGAGGGTTTGGCGTCGGGTTTTCGGGAGCTGGAGGATGCGATGGCGGCGGCGGTCGAAGCGGCCTGGGAGAGGGAGCCGGTTATCGTCGCAGCGAGGCCGAGATCGCTCGTACTCCCGGCCAAGCGCGTAAACCACCCGCTCAGACGTGTAGCGGGCGCCCCATTCTCTGCGCGGAGACGGGAGGGCATGCGCGCGAGAGTGAGATCGCCGCTGTGGCCGAAGGCGGGGTGGACGCAGAGAAATGGTGTTCCGAGGGGGTACGAAGACGCGCAGTCGCATCCGCACTAGGTGGGGATGAAGATATGGCAAAGCGTAAGCGCAGCACTGGAGATGAATAGTAACAATGGGACAAAGGAACACCGAGAAATCAGGCGGCGAGTCGACGTCTGCGCACAAAAGGATTGATATTTAACCGTCAGTTTCGAAATCAAAGGGCGGGCAGACACACCTTACTCTAACCACGTCATGATCAAGCTGTGTCTATTGCAGCTCTAGAACAGGCGCGGTTTCAGCGCCAGAAGCACGGCGACGACGACGATGGCAAGAGAAAAAGGAAGTCGGCCATTTGATCCGTCTACACAGCCACTCTGCTCGCTTCCCCTGCCACAAGAGTGCATGGTGCAAATTTACTTGCGAGTCTGGATCCAACTGGCTGTCTCTGCGCCGAAACCTGAAAAGTCTCTGCAGTAATCTCGTCGTGGACTCGTGGTTTGGTCGCCATTAGGCTATGTGCGCGTCATGAACGGGGAAAATCAAATTCCCTTGCGCACTCTTCCTACTCCATCCGGCGCCTGTCTTCCATAGGCATACCAATTTTACTTGGGCTTGTTCCCACCTTTCCCACTCGGTGTGGAATTTCACTTGGAATGGCCGCTTTTCGGTTCAAGAGAGTTTTCGGAGACTGTTTGCGGCTTGGAGCTGTCGCTTCGGAGATGCTTTTATCCATTTATGATGTCCGTTGTATTCTCCGCGACCCCAAGACTAGGATATTCGGACGGCAGTTACTTCGTCAAAACGCGGATACCTCACCGCGACGCACCATCCGATCTGCCATGTTTTGCGAACTGCAAACTTCCATCTGTTGTGTTCACACCAAATAAATTTATTCCAATTTAGCCTCGAACCTTTCTCAAGCATGCTGAGGATCCCTGGATCTAATTGGAAGTTGCTCATCAATGGGATAAGCCTGCGAGGCGACGGCGTTGGTGAGGGATGCCTACAGCCACCAGTTTGCCCACAGACTTCTGGCGAAAATATATAGGCGCCCTCAGCCTTAACACTCTGCTCCAGGACCTGGTCGACAACCCTCCATGGGTGACTAATAACCCCGACCCATCTAGGAAACGACAATCCAGCGATGGATCTATCGTAGACTATATCGGTCCTGTGGATTCGGGGGCGCTGTGCGTTTTACGTATTCATTCTTTGATTGTCATGATATCTGTAATACTCGCAGGGACATTCCGGTGCAGAAATCGCCGAAATTCGCACTTTTGTTGCGTCTGCCAACCTGGCGGAAAATCCGAACGTCATATTCCTCCTCACAGGGATAAATGACATTACATCTATCTCATCGTTCGCTACCTCTCTTCAGGTACAACTGACATTAGCAACGGCGACAACGATGCCGACGCCCCGACACGTCTCATGGCTATCGTCGACCAGATCACTTCGACTTTGCCTGATACCGTGGTTCTAGTCGGCTACATTCCCTTGAATGGCAATGCTGACTTACAACCCGCGGTGGACGCTTTCAACCAGGCGGTTAATCAGGGAGTGCTCGTACGTTTCGCCGACGGTGCGCGCGTTATGACGGTGTCTAAGTGTGTGATATTGGCTAAGAAGATATGGCCGATGGTCCTCATCCGAAGTAAGTCAGACTTTCTTGTGCAGGATATTCTACTCACCCTCATGACAGTGATGCCGTATATGCGCTAATGGCAGGCGGCTCAGTAGGGGTGGATTGACGCTGCTACCTGGGACTTTGGTGGGACTGGTCCTGAACGAAACTTCTGTCCCACCAATCCCTGTATGTCCAATCCTGCCCACCGTGCTGCCGTCCTTGCTCAGATCACGTCGTAGATTATTATGTCGCCTATGATCTCGTGTCGGATCGTTAATCCCGTACCTTTGGGCCGCGGATTCAAGTCGGAGTATTTTTGCCAATTTGGCATACATAGATTTCGCACATGAAGTCGGCGTTTCCGTAATCTCCGACATCATCGGACTGACTGGCCGGTCACGGGATGGGATGCGACGTGTCAATGCTCCTCCGCGCCACATTTTCAAAACATCGTCTCTCCTTGTATTCGTTCAGCAAGCCATTTGCTCAGCGGAAAATGCATTCTACGACCCTCCCGACCCCTCCCAGTGCGTCTGTGGCCGACGCTGGTAGCCCTGCCGTCGAGAACGTCGAGCTGAGTTTCGTAGAAGAGCCGCTCGGTCTGCGAGCCGACCAGGGATACGGATACTTGCAGGTTGACTTCGGTGATCGTATTGGCCCGAGCTATGGCCCGAGGCCTCGGTACGAGATCCTACGAAAGCTAGGGTGGGGTATGAACGTCAATGCCAACTTATAGGTGTCACCCTTAATCCTGATCACGCATATATAGGCAAGTGTATGGCTCGCAAGAGATCACGCGTATGCATCCACATATTTCCCTGTGTACTCGCTCTCCTCATTTACATCTCAGAGAAGAACGTTACGTAGCAGTCAAAGCCCTCAAAGGGATGAGTACGGACCTGCACTATCAGGGATACATCCAAGAACTGGACATCATGACGCGCGTAACCGATCTCATTCGCCGGGCCTGCCAACCGGTGTACTGTACCACCCTGCTTTCGCATTTCATTCATGTGGGCAAACCTAATGACGGCCAGCATCTTTGCTTGGTTATGGACGTCCTCGCTGGCGATGTCGACACACTTCGAAGGGGGTTCAGCGCACTCCCACCTCTGTTGGTGAAGCGTATTCTACGCGACTCTCTTCGTGGACTTGCTCAACTGCATGGCTCGGGCTGCGCACACACGGGTAAGGTTCCCTTCCACACGCGGAAGATTCTCTCATCCCTTCGGGGCAGATCTCAAAGCGAATAACATAATGTGCAATATTCCGGAACTTACGACAGAGGACAAGCTGGGCGCTTTCATTGCAAAGACTCCGTCCCGCCGCCACCCGCCCGAGCAAAGTTGGGACTACCTCGTGGAGGCAGCAGTCTCTCAGCCATTGCCGCCGCCGACTCTGGAGCAGGCCCTGTCGGGTTCCTTCAGGATCGCCGATTTTGGAAGTTGTACGTGGTCCTCTTTTTCTTTTTTTCGCATCCTGGCTCCTGACTCTCCGAGTCCTAGCTCAAATTCTCACCCATCGCGTGACCTCACATATTACCCCGGACACTTTGCGTGCGCCGGAGGTTATAATGCACCTACCATGGGACGCCAAAGTAGATATATGGACCTTCGGCTGCCTCGTTCGTCCTTGCTCCGGCTTGTTTGGCACTGAACTTACCTGACTCAGGTGTACGAATTTCTCCTCGGCGTCCCGCTCTTCTCGCGCAAGTCCGGTACAGGTATAACAGATCCCGATTCCCACCATTTGGCCGAAATGCTCGCGTTTACCGGGGAAAACCTGCCAGTGGAATTGCCATCGGATGTTGTAGACCAATACCCGACCACCCACTTCTCCGTCCTCGTCAAAAATAGGGCGGAGGCCCTCGGAATTCCAGAGCACGACGTTGCCGGCGCGATCGACCTGATGTCACGATGCCTGCGCATTGATCCCGGCTGCCGCCCTACCTCCATCCAATTGGCAAGACAGAGTCCCTGGCTGCTCGAGCTGGGGGATGATTTCTGAACGATCCTCTGAGCGACCTAATTTTACTGGGATGATACTCCGAATTTATTCGTCGAGGACTTATTCGGGGCACTTGCTTACTACATTTTGTGTCTTTTTTGAGGACTCCTTTCATACCGATTGAAATATATTTTGAAGTCAGAACTAGATATCGGTCGAGAGCCCAGGGGACAGAAATCGAAAATATTCACATCGGCACGATAATGACGGAGTTTTAACCCCGCGGCTAGTGTAATTGTTGGAAACAAGGTAGACGAGTCGACATCGTGAGGAATATACGGAGAGCGAGGACAACAGCAAATGTCAGAGCGAAGGGCTGAGGCGTGCAAGCCTTTCAGCGGAGACCCATTCGGACTCTCATGATCGTCAAGCAGCATCTCAGACTCGCACGTAGAGCTATTGATAAACTTTTGGTAGTTTGACGCCGGTATATTTGGCTGGCAGGGTCCGGGGAAAAAGTATCAGCAGCACATCCATTCAACCGGAATTTCCGGCATGAGAGCGACAAGTAATAACAATTGCCATTAGATTTTGAAAGGCATGCTCAAGGTCGTTTCACGACGTGTTGCGAAACTTCACTGCCGCTGACTGCCGCTAGCATGCGACAGCGGCACTGTTGCGGAAAAATATCTATGCCCAGAGCTGACCCTGGAAATGAAGCAACAAACCCGTTTGGAGACTGTGCGGTCATCGAGGAAAATTATTTGCGGAACAATTACAGTTTATATGGTGCGGATCGGCTAAATACCACCAAAGTTGAACAACCATTGATGCCATCACTGAGACTCCCAAATCGACCGCAGAAAAAAATCGATGTTGAAAAGTCGGTGAATTCGCTCAAGTTCACCTTGAATACAGAAAACGAAAATCCAACGATGCAGAGGATATGAGCCAGTGAGAAAGCCAATCACTGCGTTGACGGCTGCCCTATCTTAAAACCGGAAATGCCGAGGGGTTGCTAGGTCAGGTGGCCGAGAGCCTCGCAATATTAGCCGATGTCTAGCGGCGCCTAGACATCGGCATGTACTGTACTATTACGTTCAAATCGACAGTCACGCATCACACAACCCTGTTGGTATCGAAATCTGGCAATGGTCCCGCGTCACGGAGGCGTTTGTCGAACCTGCCAAGCGTGACATGGCCCAGAATGGTGCTGAAAATGAAAATTTTCGTCTGGAATACCGAAATTTTGGGGGGGCGTCACACAAAATTTTCGCTGGTGTCGAAATGTCGAAATGGTTTTTTCGTCACGCGTCACACCCAGTGTCGATTTGAACGTAATAGTACAGTATAGTCTACATGTACCCCATAGAATACCGAGAATTGTAAGGTATAGTGCTGCCGCGAGGTTGAGGTACCTCGAGGTGAGTTTCGCCTCGCCTCGGACCGTTGCCATATATGGCACCTCGAGGTGGCATCACCTCGGCTCCGCTCGAGGTACCTCCGAGCTCGTTTGATGCACTTTCTTTTCACGGTCGCAAGCGCTCTCCACACTCACTGTACTTCCAGCCTTTTTCTGGTGCCATTATTATTGTAAATTGCTGTATTTTCTGTGTAAACCCACCAGGCATACCTATTATACTGTTGCCCGCAAAAAATCACGGTGATGTCATTAGTTTGCACCTTCCGGAGAGTGCAGAAAGTGAGTGAGAGACGGGGTCGATTAGAAGTCCTTGAATGCACCCAAAAAATGTCAAAATTATTTGAGATTGTTCTCTCAGAGGTAAAGATTTTTTTGCAAGTGAGAATTGTAAGAAAAAACGAAGTATTGGGGCCCTGGTCCCGATATGTTACTTCAACCGAATTTAGGCTCTATTGATCAGTTCTTTGAGTTTTGGGACGAGAAAAAAATGTACGGTCATGTTCTGAGATATTCTGAGCCAGTCTATGGTAAAAGTGCATTGATTTATGGTGTGCAGAGTGCACTTCGACGATGGTGCGAAGGCGTGGGAAACCACGCTTCCTTTTATGGACAACGAGCCCGAGGTCATCAAGGTACCTCAAGCTGTACCGAGGTTGATGGCCCATCACCTCAAGGTACCTCGACCTCACCTCGCGGCAGCACTAGTAAGGTACACCCCATCCACCCTCGATGAACGTCACGTGGATTTCCTTTTCCGGTGGATTCATGAATACAACCACTTCTGCTGGGTTATGGCAGAATTCCCTCAACCAGATTGTAGTAATAGGTCTTACATTGCTCCAACAAAAAATCCTAAGCCCCACGAGGATGTGCAGGGCAGGAATTAAGCCAACAGTTTGGCACCTTACAAATCATCGCCCAAATAAGGCCACCGCACCCCAGTATCATCACTTATTTCTACATCTAGACACAGATGGGACCAATTTACACATTCTGGTTGGAGGAAATTTCTCTCCGGGCACTGTAGGATCTTCGGCAGTGTAAAGAACACATTGTTCGCCCAAAAAGGAGATCCACGTGACGTTCGTCGAGGGTGGATGGGGTGTACCTTACAAAAGGTGTATTTCATCGAGAAAACAACTTTAGCTCAATCGATAGAGAATCGAAAATAACCCATGTTTCATTATGGGACCTCGGGACAGATTTCAGCATTTTTTCGATGTTTTTCTATGACGTCCCGACCTCTTGAATGGCAGGCGCAAATCTCACCACTGAAACACGCGACGTGCTGGCCCAGTCACACCTAAAACGGCAATCTTTCCGTCGTGTCAAAAGCGAGGTATAAAGACAGCTTTTATGTATTTCATTTGACCTGGCTGAAAGAGAGACATTCAACTGCACTTTCCGCCCCAAGTAATGTGAGAGGGAATTTTGCCATTGGTGCCCCAATTTCCCGGAAAACGGCGCACCAATGGCAAAATTCCCGCTCACATTCTGCAACACTTTCAACCAGGTTGAAAGTCTCCCTTTCAACCTTGCTAAAAGGGAAGTGTAAAGGCTGTCTTTATACCTCACCTTTAACACGGCGGAAAGATTGCCGTTTTAGGTGTGAGTCTGTACACGAGCTGACCCTCCATCACTGATCTTGTTGTTGTTTGTTCTCTATCCCAATTTGTCCTTTCCTCCGAGGTCTTGTCAGCGAAGTGTATGGATGGCTTGCGAGTCTATGCACACTGTGTTCAATTCAGGATCAGCGCACACAGCACAGAGTTGATCACCCATTCGAGAGAAACAGGACAGGTCGCGAAATTTCCGTCAAAAGCAGTGCATGCGTGCACTTTGCAGAAGATAGCCAGAGAGGACATGGAGGAGGAAGAAAAGAGTGGATTGATGATCACTAGTGTTGTTGAGACTGGCAGAACTCGGCAATTGCCGGCAGTAGGTCCGAGGGAACCTGGGTGCAGTTTGGAGACACAGGTACTTGGAATTCAGGATAAATTGCTGAAAATGACCCAAAAAAAAGTCGTTTTGTGGGGTATTTCCGCATTTTGATCTGACAGCTCTGTCGCGCCCTGGCAATTGCCGTTCTGCCTGGCAGACTGGGCCCAAACAGTTCTCCCCACTAAATTGATCTCGGTGATCCGAATGTCACTGTCAGCGAAAAATGGTTCATTCCAAGGGTTTCATTTGGCCAGAAATGCCCTCAAATTGCCTAGCTATAGTAGTCCTCGGATAGGCCCCCCTATCCGATCGGGATCAAATTTCCTTTTTTGGTATGATTGCCGATCACTATTGATCGCACGTTCCACATCCTCAATCGCCGTCGATCGCCCCATGGATAGGCCTCAACTGTACATGATTCGTGCTCTACGTCTTTACCACATGTCAATGTATGCCATACCAAAAATTCAGCCTCCTCCGACACTTATAGCGGACGCAACACGTGATTTTGCGTTTTGAAGCCAAACACATAACTAAACGGCGTGAAGAAGACATTCGCTGTGGGAACTTTCTAGTAGACCCAGCGGATGACTTTTTGAATGCTTCTGCAGACTGAATTTCATTATCCCAAACGCTCCAAAAAAAAAAAAAAAAAAAAAAAAAAAGACATTCGCTGTGGTCGCAAACTTCATGTGCGCCATCCAGTTTCACCTGTGACTCATGTGGCCTATATAGGACTACATTTTGACCAAAGAGCAGGCCTCTACCACATGTCCTGCCCATGCAAAACATGTACCTTCTGCGGAATTGCCTATCTCTATTACACGCAGGATAGGGGGGGCCATCCCATCCATGTCGTCCTTTCGTGGCCCACTTTTGGCTATGAGTGTTTTTCACCCTTGCGAGTCTTTCCTCGCATGTGGCAAGTCACTGCCATCGACGCCTGCAGCGTGCTCGATGCCCCCCCCCCTCCCTGGGTGTAATATAGATAGGTTCTGTACCAAAAACCCAGGTTCTGACCCAGGTCGTCCAGTATACCCAGGTTCTGTGCTAAAAACCCAGGTTCTTACCTATTTATCTTGGGCCCAGTTCTGTGGGCAGGCCTGGTGGCTGTACACAAAAAAATCCAACCCATTTTTTCCATTCTGGGTTGGATGTTTTTTTTGTGTACAGCCACCAGTCTGCCCACAGAACTGAGCCCAAGATAAATAGGCCGTGCCGCGATAGCTGCCAACGCGAGCTGTGTGGGCGGAGGAAGCGGTATCAATGGTGCGTTTAACTTTGACGATGCATGCATCGTGTTCAGTATGCTCATATCCGCTGGCCCATGTTTGATGGAGAGCAAGCGGCTAGTTCCGGCACACAGGTCGTTGGGTGGTCGGTCCAACGGAGTGACTGGCGTAATGATAGTATTGACCAAAGGTATCTATCGTACGGCTAACTACTTATATACTACGGATCAGTGGCTATACAATACATGTGAAAAGGTGAGTCAAAGAGCGGGGCCGCGGGAGCGAAACAGATCGTAAGGAGTGTGAGGTAAAGTAAAGAAAGAAATGATAAATAATACTCCGGGGATGGACGGGGTTAAACACACAAGGTGTGGTCGTTACGTACGCCCTCCAGGTCGATGCTTGAGGCGACCTCATTGAGTCATATGGTTCAGGAGATGTGAAGCGAGAGCGAGTTGAACAGCGAGCAAGAATCGCGGCTGATCAACTGCATGAATATCCAACCAAGAATCGCGTTAAGTAACTTCATGAATGATCGAGACGCAGGTATAAATCCAAGTGCAGCAAGTACTGGAGGCAAAAGTTTGAGAGGCTTTGAGGCGATTGAAATATCGAAGACCCTCGAAATGGAAAGGCGAAGATATTCAGAGCCCAGAAATATCAGACAGCAGACCAACAAGATCGCAGGTCTGACCAAATTTACCAAAGTCAATCGGGGAGTACAACACGTGCGAAAGACGAGCACATTGTGTTGTAGCGTCTGTCTATGAGAGACTAATGGCCAATGGGAATTATCAGCCTCCAAAATGTCGAGAGAATTGTCGACTCTTGAAATGAACAAACTCCCAATCGGCCTATGTCTGAGGAAGAGCAGACGGCTCGAGAACGGCACCATTACTCGGAAGGATTGGAGAATGAACACTCGGCTTGTAGACTTTGCCATGCAATAAAATCCTCCACAAGTCCAGTGATCATCTTTGTGAGCCAAGATGTAGGCGTTGTTCAAAGTATGGTGGTCTTGAGCTTGGACCAATGCAGAAGTTCGCGCCGAATTTGGAAAGGGAGTTACTACCGCCAGACTTGCCAGCACGAAACCACATTGGTTCCCGGGAGGATTGGTGTCGAGCTCCGCACGCAGCTGTGCCCGGATCTAGTTCGATCGCCGGAATGCCCGAGTTCATGCCCGAGTTCATGTACCTCAATCTGTCAAATGTACTTCAGACCTGTCCAATGTGTCGTAGATCTTTACACCACTATTGTAGTTCTTTACTATTTAATCTGTACTTTCTTTCACTTTCAATAGATTTGGATTTCACCTTTATCTCCCTCGTCATCCGCTGCCAGCCCCCGTCGTTGCTGAGCTCCAGGACTGTTGGACCACCTCGCACACTTACGTTCACCTTTGAACGTGTCAGTGATGAAATCAGGATTGCAGGATTCGACTTGCCCTAACTATTCGTTCAGCTGTCTCAGTCCCTCAGTCCCAGCTTCCCCTGCCTGACCCCCTAGCCACAGCAAATGTAACCCTAGTAACCCTACCCTACCCTACCGTAGCCATACAAGGCAAGGTGTCAAGCATTTCTTCTCTCCTTGGCCGTGGATGAAAGCACATCCGAAACTTCGTGAAGGGGAGCTTTGGGCGTCTTAAGTCCAGCACTAATGAAGGCGCCAAATGCCAGGACGTCCTTCGGACTTCCCCGACAGCGCTTCGAGCATGTTCAGACGCCTTCCCACCTCTAAAGGGTGTTGTTAGCACCGCAGTGGCGATGCTAGAAATTTCTCAGGTGGACTCGGGTGTATTGGGCCTTAGCTTTGACTTTGAATTAAGCATGTCAAGCATTCGAAGAAAGACGCTCATGGACTTGCCCGCCGCTCGATGGAGCTCCTCGAGTTACTATTTCGGACCGCGATGCGATGCCAGAATACATGTCGGTAAGTATTTTTCGAAAGGTGCAATCAAGATTCCTGTCGGTTTCTGCTCTAATACTGATGTAGCACTTTGAACAAAATTAAAACCGAGATGGTCCGATTATCAAGCCGTGGCCGCATATGGAGACTTAAACGTCTGAACTGCAGCGAAAGCACGCTTCGAAAACTTCAATAAACGCCTCGACGATGCTTCTCGTGAATTTACGGTCTGTTTCTCACACCATTTGTCAACCCAGACGGGACAAATATGCCTACAGATTGGATCGGCTGCTCATACAGAAGCATGTCTCCATCGAGTCTATACTCAAATCCAAGATACATCAGCGGAGCCTCTTATTGTCTGTAATGAGGTCACCCGCATTCACCTTCAATGCATGCCTTTATTGATCATTATCACAGACATTCCTCCAACACATTATCCTCATTCACGCAGTCTTTTTTTTGGTCTATCCCCTGTTTGGCGGTTTAGGGGGACCCAGCTGGAGTTAATTTGCTGGGTCCCGCTTCAATTTCATTGGTATTTTAGATACACTCGCGCGGACACACGAGTTCGGGGGATGTCAAAGGGTGTCCAACCAAAAAAATCATGTCTGCAGCGGTTGAAGTTGTGCGGGCAATGCAACCTGAGCAGATATTTTTAAAACGCAGCTGCGAATACGCCCCGTAGTTGTCGTAGGACAGTTGAATGAGGATCATAATACATGGCCGATTCATGGCTAGGTGTATGTCTAGGATAAACAGTCGTGTATTGACATTACACGACTGTTTATCTTATATGTTTCCACCAAAAATGCAATTTTAAAACAAAGCAAATTCCCACAGACAGTCTATATAACTGAATGGAAAGCGAGATGAAATAGCGCCGTGCACGATGTACCGTAGAATATATTATAAAGAAATTGCTTCACGGTTGGTCAACAAGGCGCAACTTCACAATCGAAAATCGGTCACAAGTTTTTTTTCAAGACAATCCAAATTCCAGCCACGATTCCCCAAAGTTCGTTCAGCATAGAATTGCAATGTGATACAGAGCGAGTGAGTCGAGATAGAAGGATGATAGTGGAACTATTTGTGTTGATATCCGGGATATTCCAATTGTCCTGACAAGCTCTGCTACTAGAAAGCGCCGACTCCGTCGACTTAGACCTTGCCTCCACAGAGTTCGGAGCAAGCCCGCGCAGGGCGCACATGAACTTGAACTTGACTTCGGTCGCGTTGACCAATCGGAAGAATACGGGCGGATCAAGCCGGGTGGGTCGCCATCAGGCTTGAATTTTGGGGGTGGAGAGACCTTGACAAGCAAGGTAATTTGGTAGTTATTTGGTCCCATCGGTCGCTTCTAAGCGAGACTACTATACTTGGAGACTGACGCCCACCACTGTGGCCCATACTCACCTCTCGGCCGCGACTTTCGGTGGCCTAAGATAACTCGCCCTGAAATCTTTGGCCACATAGCCTAGCCGAGGTGCAACATCCGTGCCGTCCAACTGGACAAATACCGTGCCAGTGCGGGCATTTCAAGTTTGTATTTACATTTATCCAGGTAATGCATTCGTAACTTTCTTTCTATAAATTTTGATAATTTCCGTGTTGGGGGGGGGGGCTACATCTGAGAGGCTTTTCCTGAATTTCTGGGGCATTTGCATTCAGGGCTCCCCCTGAGGTTCATGCACTACTTGCTCTTTGAGATGTATCTTGGGTCAGGATCCTCAGAGTGCCACCCATAGCATGGTCTCCGTTCAACACCGTCATCCCCACTTGAACGCTTTGTACGGCCTCTTACATCATGACGGTAAACACTTGCCACCGCCTTGCACCACATCCGTCCTGAGAATTCAATGTTAAAAATCTCCGGTAGGATGCTAGATCGCTATTTAAAAAGGACCTTGCTCACGCAATTCACCTATTGCACTCCAGCATGGTTCCCCTCTCATTCCTTAATATCGCAGCGCTCTTGCTTTGTGCTACCGCTCAAAGTATCACAGTCCTGCAGCACGCATTGTCTGCGCATGGTTTTTCAGCGGTCTATCGTACGGATACAAGCTACAAGAATGTCAGTAAAGCATGTGCATATCGTTCTTAACTTCGAACGAAGGGGAAATTGACATTTTGGTTGACTTTCTTTCCGTATAGTTAAAAAACGATTCACCTTTGCTCCGATAGCCGTTGCGTTTCCTACTTTCGTGGCCCAGGTTTCGGCTGCCATCGCTGCTAGAGCCGCACCAAACCTGGAAGTAGTTGCCCGAAGCGGGGGTGTACGTCGACCTACTTCTTTCCCGTTCTCCCTCTAACTATCACACTCATGATTCAGCACTCGTACATTGCCAACGGCCTCGGTGGACGCAATGGTGCCCTGGTTGTGGATTTGAGCAAGATGAAGGCCATTACCGTGCGACCATCCAATAACACCGCCATAATCGAGACAGGAAACCGACTCGGAGATGTGGCCTTGGCCCTGAATTCCCAGGGCCGAGCACTTCCTCATGGAACTTGCAGCTATGTTAGTTGGGGATCTCAATGACTTAATAATAATCTGATCATCTGAACAGGTCGGCAAAGGCGACCACAGCGGTACGCATCGATGGAGATATGTATAGGGAATAATGTCTCGCTACACCTTCAGGTTATGGCGGGTTCGGATTCAACTCCCGCGCATGGGGCCTTACCCTCGACACTGAAATCTGCAACAGTGGTCGTAGCTAACGGCACCATTGTAACTGCTTCCCCGAACGTGAACCCTGACCTGTACTTTGTGCGTTTATTTCCTGCACCTCTTGTTTCTCACTCAGTGGATTTGGCAGGCTATCCGCGGTGCCTCACTGTCCTTCGGAATTGTCACCTCTATCGAGGTGCAAACTTTCCCCGCCCCGCCCTCTGCAATCGTCTTTGAATACAAGTGGAACAATGTCGACATTACAACTGCCTCCAACGGTATCGCGTCCTTCCAAACCTTCGTAGCCACGAACCTTCCTCAGGAATTCGGGGCCGAACTTGTATTTACCACCGGGGTTAAGAAGGGTCAAGTCAACTTCGGGTTGACGGGCGCATGGTATGGCGACGCGAACCTGTTCAACAGCACCATCGCACTGTACCTCAACACCCTGCCAAAGAATATTTCATCTACCGATAAAGTTCTGGCTCGTACATTAACAGTGTAGTAGTCCTCGTGGCGCCCATGGTGTTGAACACAAGTTCTGCGCCGACTCTCCCAACACCTTCTACACGAAGTCGCTCATGACTCCAAGCGGAGCGCCGATGTCTAAGGCTGTTATAACTGCGTTCGTCACGTACATGGCAAACGAGAACTTCACATCGGACACGGTGAGCGGGTCGTTTGCTGTCTTCCATGTTGTTTTTAATTAATCGGAAATAAAAAAAGGACTGGTTCGTCGAGGTCGAATTATACGGGGGCACCAATTCCGCTATCAATGCAGTCCCACTTGATTCTGCAGCGTTCGCGAAGCGAAACACCCTCTTCGCGTTCCAATTCTACGCTTCATCCTCGAATGGAGATCCTCCTTATCCAAAGGACGGGTTCAGTTTCCTTGACAGTATGGTCGCCAGCATCACAGACAGCTCGCCGGCCAATTGGAACTATGGGTGGGCTTTTTGTCTGTGCATTTTCCTGATTAGTCCGACCCTTTTGAACTAGCGCATCGATGACAGGCTTGCGAATGGTATGTCTTGTTTTATTCATTGCAGCAAAAGAGCGGTTAATTGATTATCATGTGTTTAGCGGCGAAGTTGTACTATGGCACGCACTACGAGCGCCTGGTATCTCTACAGAGTGTGTTGGATCCGAGGGATACGTTCCGGTTCCCTGTCGGTGTTGCGTAAATGATTTTGGGGCGCTCATGTTGCACTGAGCGGATAATATAAATGGACTATGTACTTACTTCCTATCGCAATTTTCTAGTTGAACTGATTATCCACGGGTTTTCTAAACGATTTTAGGGCGTTCACGGTTCATGCTGTTTCGAGCGTGTAACATAGAAGAGCGCAGTGGGGTGCGAAGCAAAGGGTTACTGTAAAAATCAGCTTTCGAATTTGGAGCACTGATATTGGATGGAAGGCGCAGATAGAAGGCGCTGCTCGTTCCCATGTTCAAGTTTATTTGAGAGGCGGTCCGGACCCGGCAAAAACGGCACGGCGAAGTTGGAACTCTGGCGAATGCCGACCTGGAAGAACTTACACATCATGAAATTCAGCAGAGTTCGAAAAGGCTTCAGACGGACAGACAGACGTCGTAATTTTATAAATAGGGTGAAATCGCTCAACTTATAGTTGTATTGATTATCCGACTTGAATGGCGGATTCGAGTTGAGACAGGGCTAAATATAGAAATGCGGTGCCATCAGAAACTAGTGATGTGATTGACAAGGATTGACACCCTGCTGATGCGGGATCCCCTGATGATGTGCCTGTGCCGGCGGCGGCCAACCATTTTGCTTGTCTTGCCCCATAACCTTCAAGAGGTGCGCGGATCACAGCTCGTGGATGTCTTCACTGGATCTCGTCTCTCACTCTTCTCGTCGTCAAGGGACAACTGATACTGGGCCACGGAAGTGAAAATCTGTTTGGTTGCTGTTGATCTTTTTGAGGCACTGGTTGAACATTTCAAAATTTTCACCTTCTTTTTCAGTGAAAAATGTCGTTTATTTTTCACACATTTTTCACTGAAAAAGCAGGTGAAAATTTCAAAACATTTTCATCACTTTCTTATTTTATTTCAAATTTTTCACCTTGAATTGAGAAAGTGCTGAAAAAGTTTGAAAATTTCCACCTTCTTTTTCAGTGAAAAATGTCTGAAAAATAAACAACATTTTTCACTGAAAAAGAAGGTGAAAAAATTGAAATGCTCAACCAGTGAGGAGCGCGCATCACACAAATCTGTGGCATCTACGTTAGCTAATAGAGACGGTTAACGTCCGACTACTTATCTCCATCATGCCCTTCACCACCTTCACCTTCGACTGCCCAAAGATCCTGAAGAGCAACATCCATTGCGAGGATGACCTGGAATACACTACCTCCACCGTGCACAAACCGTCCTCTCGCTCTCGGCAGACCACGTCACTAGGGGCACCCCGACCACCCGGCACGCCTAACGGGCCCGCCGCGATAATCGACTGGGCGCAGAGCACATTCGAGGCTGCTGGCCGTACGCAAAGAATCGACGAACTGTGTGCAAAACGGGGCACTTTCTCCTCGTTCGTGGGGCTCCGCCAACTTGAAATTGTGTAGTTTTTAATGAAACGTCACTACCAGAACCCGGTATTGGAGTTGGTTCACCGCGGAGGAGTACAGAGTGAAGTACGAGGCCGAGATAGCTCATACGTGGACGGTGCGTTCGTTTACGGGACACAGCAGTCACCACAGCTCACATCGGGCTCTCCCGTTTCAATTCCAGGTTTACGCGTATGACGGGACAGTCCTGGCCATGTTAACGACCTGCATTCATCACTTCTTCCATGATGACTCGCTGCCATTGCTAAGAATATCGCCGAGTGTCACCGACGATAGGGAACTGCAGTTCATCCTCCTGATCCTTCTGTATTCCGAGACGAAACGGAGGGATCGGAGCCTGAAGAAAGTAAGCATCCGTTTGCAAATTGATTCCGTCTCTCACGGAACCTTGCCATTACCAGCGCATGGTGGCCAATTTCGCCAAACGTAGTTGCTAAGATTGCTTGGACGGCTTCGCAGCTGTCCCGTGTCACCTATTCGTCCCACACCTACTCGTCCACTTCCACCCACACCTCGCATCGCATGCCACATTCATTTATTTATCACCGTCGGGCAACGGGCACCACGTTCGTTTACTTATTTTAATTATTGCCGTCGGCCACCACGCTCGTTTCCTTGTTTTACTTATTGTGGTATAGAACTTCAGAAACGGTGATTCAAAAAAAAAAAAAAAAGTTATCCCGTGCGCCCGGGGGCGATTCCCGACCTTAGCGCACAGCGGTTTCAGGCAAAATCGTGTGTATTTATTCAGGCATGACAGGGTGGAGGTGGACATCCAATGCGCGCAAAAAGGCATCCATCAGCAATAGCCGTCCCCCGAAGCGCGCCTGGACGGTCACAGTGCCAGTTTCGCGAAGAAGGGTTTCCGTCCCACGTTCATTATTCTCGTCATATTCGCTTTCTCCATCTTTACAGACCACTTGTCAAGAGTGACGCCACTTGTCATTCACTTGAAGTGCATCGGGATTATAACTCCATTTTCGAGAGCACTGGTACCATGGTGCTCCCGCTCGGAGATCATCTTCTCCGCACTGCACCTACCTGGATATTCTCGAGTTCTGAGTTCTTCGATGACTTGCTCCCGGCTGTTAATAGTATTACAATGGACAAAGTCTACTCTACATAAAGATAGTACAGAAGTAGCACTCGAACTTATCACGAGTCGCGTCCCCAACCAGATCCCTCAGATTCTCGAAAAAGCCACTGACGGCGCCTAACGGACGCTACCGAATGAGCATTAGTCCCATGAGCGACAACCATGAGCAAGAAGGACGAGAAAACTGACCTTCTTCAAGCTCTGCAGCCGCTTGGTCTCGGAATACAGCAGCACCAAAATAATAAATCGGGCTTTCTCTCCATAGTCCGGAGAAGTGCGAGATCTCGGTCATCCTTTTCTTCCAGCCCTCGAATGGAAACCGTGCTGTACAGTATTGGTTCAATCCTGGAATGAGAGTCAGTCACGGGAAGAGTACATTTGGGACTATTGCAATGAGTTACCACGAGAGCGACGCGTAGGAGTTTGGGGACTGCATTTGGGTAGAGATACGCTGTGGTCTCGAAAATTTCTCGCTCCAGATCATGCGGGAGACGAGCAATTTCTTTACTATCCATTCCGTGGACCGACACGGAGGCTGGAAAGAAAGGTTGTCCGCAGTTTTCCGCCATCAAAAGATAGCGGCCGAGATCAAGCCGAGATCGAAGGTCCATGATCTTCCCATAGAAAATTTTCACCTCCCGCCGTCGGTGTACTTGGTACCATGCATCCGAACTCCATCTAACAAGTCTGAATATCCTGCCACTACCCATTCGGGTAACCATAATATCAGCAATTTCCCCAATCTTCGTCTCATGCATGCCCAATTTCAGAAGATGGCCCTGGCTTCCCCGCGAGGCTCTACGAGAGGGAGTGGAATCCTTCTTATCTCAACGCAGGCCATCTGAAGAACCGTCGGAGTCTCTACCCGTATTCTATGCCAATCTCGACCCAGAGGGGATCCCTGGGGATACTGATTCTAGTGGCATGAGCGGTGCCATCATGCGGGCCTCGATATCTCTGAGGTGCATCTTCACAAAAGCCCTCATTGGCATCCATCTTGGTGCAACGGCCTTCCCATACCTTTGACAGTTTTTATGGATGTTGTCACAATCAAGGACTCTCGCGTCCACTACTCGGTAAGATGAGCAGGGATTGGGGTGTGCGATATGAGAGCTCGAGAAATGAATCAAATAAAAGACTAGAGAATACAAGCAAATAACTACTGCGACTTATACTGTTTAACAAACCGTGTGAACTACGATATAAATATAATACAAAAGCATGTAAACATGTGTCAGAAGCTTGTCAATGGCTGTCATAACTTACTAAAAACCCGTGTGTCGTAACCCGTAACCATGTGTCCTGATTAACGCTTATTGTGCATGGCTGTCGCTAGGTGCTAAGATACTGTCGCTCGGCGCTAAGATAGGCGTTGGAACGATAAGATTGGCATCGAATCGTGACATTACCCCCCCTCTAGGGTCGGTGTCCTCGTCAACTGTGACGAACACCCCTGTCTCGGGTATAAATAATTTCTTCGTCGAGTATTGTTTGGACTCCTCCTTTGTTTTGTATGGGTGGATTAAATAATCCCAATGTCCCTTCGGTAGGATTGGCAATGCCCGAATTGTGATATTGTGCTCAACATTATATCTGTCCAAGAGCTCTTTCACGTGTGTCGAGTGCCTTTTCGGTTCCCATGTCCGTTCCCCTGTCTCGGGTATAAATAATTTCTTCGTCGAGTATTGTTTGGACTCCTCCTTTGTTTTGTATGGGTGGATTAAATAATCCCAATGTCCCTTCGGTAGGATTGGCAATGCCCGAATTGTGATATTGTGCTCAACATTATATCTGTCCAAGAGCTCTTTCACGTGTGTCGAGTGCCTTTTCGGTTCCCATGTCCGTTCTCCCATCGGGTAGTTCTTCCATTTGATTAAATATTGGAAGCCTCTGCCACACTTGCAGTGCTTCAAAATCTCCTCTACCTTGTACTCCTCGTATCCTGATACGATCTGTGGCACCGGCCGCTCCTCCCTCCGGTGTGCCGGTGGTTCCACATACGGCGTTAGAAGCTTCTCGTTGAAGACCGGATGTGACAGGTCCGTCTCCGCCAGTCTCAGCTTCCATGCCGATGCTCCGACTTTCTCAGGAATCTTGTCCGGCCCCAGCCGTAAATCATCGAACTTCTTTGTTGGCCGATCGGTGGCTATGCCTTTTCCCTTGAGCCACACTTTATCGCCGACTTTAAATACTGGCGCATCACGCCTGTGCACGTCATAATGTTTTTTCATTGTTTTTTGGGCTTTTTCCAGCACAGCTGCCGCTTCGTCGCGGATCTTTTTCATCTTTCCGGCAAAGTCGTTCGCAGCCTCGTTACACGACTCGACTGCGTTTTCTATCCCCTTCCAGGGGTGGTATCCTGTGTTCGTAAAGAACGGCGACATGCTCGTCGACGAGCTCGGTTTGTTGTTGTGAGCAAACTCGGCCAAAGTGAGCCATTCTGCCCAGTCCGTCTGCCGATAGTTTACATAAATACAGAGATATTTTCCAATCTCCTGGTTCATCCATTCTGTCTGGCCGTCTGTGATTGGGTGGAACACAGTGCTCAGGTTCATTTCTATGCCGAGAAGCCAGTTCAACTCCCACATGAACCCTGATACATATCTCGGATCCCGGTCCGATATAATTTTACGTGGTACACCGTGGTACCGGATAACACGGTCCCGAGTCAATCGGGCAACTCCCTTGCTCGCGAGTTCCATGTTCATCAGTTCGGCGTGGAACATCTTGGTAAATGTGTCCACCCAAACCTGAATAGCGTTAAAACCGTTGCTGACTGGCAGCAGACCGATAACATCCATAGATATGATTTGCCAAGGCCCCTCAGCGATTTTGTTCGGGTTAAGCTTTACCTGCTTGTACCGATGCACACGTGTCCTCTGGCAGGCCTCGCACTCCTTTACATACTTCGCGACTTGGTTTCCCAATCGCGGCCACCAATGATTATGTTCAATCATCTCCTGGGTCCGGTTCTCACCGGGATGGCCCAGAAGGGGAGAATTGTGATGCAACCTGATAATTTTATCTCGCAACTCCACATTTCGTGGTACATAAATAAGATTGTTATAATAGATAACATCATCTTTTTTCTCCCATCCAGGCAACTTCTTTTCTAAGGCCAGCTTTACACTTTTGTCCACCGTCTTATCGGCCTTGATTCGTGACATGATCTCGGCCTCTGCTCCTTCCATCACAATCTCTTGTGATTGGAAGTACTCTGGTTTGAGTAAGACAACATTTTCGTTGTCGCCCTTCCCTTGGTCGTGATCTGCCCTGCATGACAGCAAGTCGGCCCTTTTATTCAACTCTCCTGCCCTGTGCGAGAGTACAAAGTCGAACTCTGCCAACTCCCTGATCCACCACGCCTGCCTCCGATTGACCTTCTGGGGGTTCTTGAAATACTGCAGATTTTGGTGATCCATCAGAATCTCGAATGTGTATTTTGCCCCCATCAGCAGCACGTGCCATTCGTCTAAGGCAAGCATTATCACGAGCATCTCTTTGTCATAGATCTTGTAGTTCCGCCTGGTCTTGTTCAGTCCATGTGACATGAACGCAACAGGGCGCCATTCGCCCTCCTGTTCCTGGCTCAACACTGCCCCGGTCGCTCCCTCTGACGCATCAGCTTCGACTCGGAATTTTCCGTCATCAGTTGGAAGGGCCGACGCCGCATCCTCCGCAATCCGATCCTTCAACTTTTGGAACACGGCCTTTTGTTCGGGTCTCCACGAGAACCCCTCCTTGTCAGTTAGCTGTGTGAGCGGCTTAGCCACCTCGCTGTATCCCCGGACGAACCTTCGATAGAAGTTTGTGAATCCCAGGAATGCCTGCGTTTGTTTGAGGTTCATCACACCGCGGATTTTCACCGGGTCCATTTTCATCGAGTTGTGGGAGATGATAACCCCGAGGTATTTGATTTCTGAGCGCTCGAATTCGCACTTTTGTGGTTTTAAATATAATTGATTTTTCTCAAGCATCTCCAACACTCTTTTAACTATGGCCCGGTGTTCCACGAGATCCTCCGTGAAGATCAGGATGTCATCCAAATAGACGATGACTTTTCCTTCGTTGATTAGATCTCGAAGGATATCATTCATTATCATCTGAAATGTCGCCAGGGAATTGGTCAAGCCGAAAAACATCACCAGCGGCTCGAATAGCCCCAGTTTGTCCTGCACACCGCCTTCCACTCGTCTCCCTCCTTGATCTGGACATTGTTGTAGCCCCATCAGATGTCCAACTTTGTGAAAATCCTGGCACCGCAAAGCTTATTTACAAGCTCTGAGATCAAAGGAAGTGGATAACGGTTCTTAACCATCATCTTGTTGAGCTTCTGATAATCCTGGACTGGTCGCAGGCTGCCATCTTTCTTTTTCACAAAGAAGAACACTGAGGCCATCGGTGATTTCGACGGCCGGATCCTCCCACTCTTCAAGTTCTCCTCCAAGAACTCGCTCAGCTTCTCCTGTTCGATCTGAGACAACGGGTATATCTTGCAATCAACAGCCCTTGCGTCAGGCTTGAGTTCGATTGCGTGATCCCACGGTCTCTTCTCTGGCAACGAGTCAACGACTCTTTTGCAAACACCTTTATGTATTCGTGGTATTGCGCCAGGATCTCATCCTCCGTCATCCTCTCTTTACCCCAATTGGCTTCTTCCGCCATCTTCTGCACCTGGGTCTCTTTTTGATGCAAATCAATCGCCTCAGCGAAGTCGACTAATAGAATCGACTCACCCTCGTCGATCACCTCTTCCTTCCGCACTCCGGTCCGGTACTCCGTTCCCTTCATCCCACACTCCGGCGGACAGCGACTGAAGATAATCTTTTGGGATCTCCAGTCTCTCTCAGGGTTGTGTTTGTACAACCAATTGTAACCAATAAACAGACAGGCCTTTCCAAGCCCGGTGACCAGGAAGCGTTGCCTCTCCCTGTGTGGTCCGAAAGTCATGATCAACTCTACGTAATGAGTGATCTTGCCCCTAGCGTTCTCTGTTCCATCAGTGTTGTGGGCAATGATGTGCACATCGAGCTCATGTTGCTCGAAGCCTTCAGCCTTGGCATAATCTCGATCAATGCACGTGGTAGTGCACCCGTTATCAAGAAGAGCCTTAACTGCATGCGTCTTCCCAGTATCCAACACTTCCAACGTAATGGGAACAAGCATCTCATGATGCTTCCGCTGTCTTTGGAATTCCCTCAGCTCCTTCGCAAGTTTGTCCTCCGTGACTCCCATCGCCCTACGAGCAAGCCACTGTGTCACCTCCTTCTGTTTAAGGCCAAATGGCACCTTTGTTCTCTTGGGTGCTTCCTCCCTTTCCTGGGATTGAGCCCTCACGGCATTGCCATCCTTTTTTGTCTTGCTATTTTTTTCACTGGTTTGGGTTCCAGGGGCCTTTTTGAATGCGCTCCAGCACTTGTTCACTTCATCCATTTTTCTATTTTTAATATTATGTTTCCGGTTCTTGTTCTCCAAAATACATTTTTTTTTCTCTTTTTCTACACTAGCTACAAGAAATTTGTGTATGTTCTTCCGTAAACTAGTATCATTTTCAATATATATATCATCTGTAACTACTGTGTCCTTGGTATCTACCGCATCAAGCGGGGTGAAGCATCCGTATTTTGTATCAGGGGGCGCCGGTTTGGCCGTAACCAGGAGCCCCTTTAAAAACCCCACTTGCGCATCCGGGTGGCAAGTGCTTGCAGGTCTTCCTGCATGTAGTCATCCCTCGATATTGAGTGGATGTTGAATTTTCTCTTGGGAGGCTCGGGGCACTCCCGCTTCATGTGGCCCTCCTTGCCACAGTTGTAACATTTAAAGGGCATTATTTTTTGACGCACCCGATCCACGTCCATGGCATCTGGGTCTCATGCCGGAGCTGCTGCCTGTGCCGTCCCTTGTTGATAGACGGGTGGTGCCGTCTGTCCTGGGGTCGATCTCTGACCCCACGTGTTCGTCCTCCGGTTCTTCCAGAGCTTCTCCCTCTCAAGGTTTCTGTTGATCACCAACAGCCGATCCTTGAATCCCTTGTACATATTGGGGACCGACACCCCGCCAGCATACACCTGGCTGCTGATCTCGCTGTTGGCGAGATCCTCGAGCAACTCGATTAGGAACGAGTTGTATCCGGTGTTAGCTGCATTCTGGGTGTAGCCCGCGAGTTTGGCATCCAGCTCAAATTGCTGCAGGAAAGCCTGCAGGCTTTTGGTTCCCTGCCTCGTTGACGTGAGGCGGACATGGGCGGACTGCACAAGGCTTTGATCCTTGAACGCGGCATCCAACTCCGCGAGGAGCTGGTTGATGGTGTAGCCGGGGGTGCCAGCCATGGCATTGGCGACAGGGAGGGTGACCTCGTTGATGAGGGTCCTCTTTTTCCAATTGCGGACCCAGTCTGCTGCCAAGCATGGTTTGTTCTCCTCTGACCGGAGGTATGAGATGGTAAAGAAGACTCACTTGTTGTCAGTGTCCAGCTCATCGTTGTAAGCTCCCAGGTACATCAGGAGCTGGTCGCGGAAGTTATTCCACTGGGATTTTGTGCCATCAAAGCACGAGGGTGGTTTGGCAAGGGAAACTTTAGAGGACATTGTTTTTTGTTGTGTTGGGACGGGTGTGGGTGTGGCGGGTCGGGGAAGAGGTAAGGATAAGGGTGGTAGCAGCGGGGCTAGTGTCCTGGGTGCAAGAAAGGGTAATGGTGGAGATGGTGTTCGAGGTAGTTGTTGGGAGGATAAGGCGGAGGCGTATGGGGCTGTGGTGGGCGATGGTGGGTATGAAGACTCGTGGTCCGAGTCGGATGACACGGATGAGGGTGCGCGATACGTCGTAATTTTCAGTACATCCACACTGAGCGGGAGGTGGGGTCGGTGTGGTTTTTTGCTAACAGAACAACCCGGGGTCTTCTATGGCACACCCCATGATTGCGAGATGATCCTCCCTGAAGGTTAGACCAGTCCTCCTGCAACTGCTATTGTGCTTGGGACGGACTCAACATTTCCCGTGGCACAGCGTCTGTCTGTTCGAGTGAACCACGAATGATTGGCGGCTTCAGTTACTTTAGACTTGCTGAACAATGAGGTAGGTTCGGCGGGTGGGGAATAAGGTATGAATGGGTCTTCAGTTACAAGAAACCAAGTAGAGGTAGAGCGGATCCAAGTAGTGGATAAAGGTGGGGAGGAATAGGAAAGGAGGTCAGATAGGGGTGGTACGAGCGGTATGAAGGGCAGTCTTTTATTATGTCACAATCAAGGACTCTCGTGTCCACTACTCGGTAAGATGAGCAGGGATTGGGGTGTGCGATATGAGAGCTCGAAAAATGAATCAAATAAAGACTAGAGAATACAAGCAAATAACTACTGCTACTTATACTGTTTAACAAACCATGTGAACTACGATATAAATATGATACAAAAGCATGTAAACATGTGTCGTGCTGTCATAACTCTCATTCGCCACCACGAGTTCTGGCGCTACAGCGATGTTGGGGACTTTGCCCGCCTCCGGCATCAGGGCGAGCTTGTCCTCGCCGCTCTAGGCGAGGTGAACGCCTCCCAGTGAGTTTCTGCTCCCTCTTCTCTTTTTTCTGTTCTCATCCCAGCGCAGCGAGGATCTTGAAGACATCGACATCGCTGTTCCTCCTTAGTCTCACATAATCACTTCTTGATTGTACTAGCGCTGTACATACCTTGTAGCACGTCGGATTTCTGACCATTTCTTGAGTGTAGTGTAAGATTGTTTACATATTGTTTCTGCACACCGTAGCCTACTTGTAATCCTTTCTTGCCGGTAGTATATACTTCGCGTATTGTATACCTCCGTACATACCGAGTTGTCTACTTCACGTACTGTACCTTCCCTCCCCCTCGTACTCCACACATCACCTAGCAGTCACATTCCTTGACTGCGCCCTCCCTCGGTTTGTTTTACTCATATTTCTCTTTCTGTAGGCCCCGCATTCGTTGCTCCAACAGTATATCTCAGGTGCAGGTGCGTCACCATATTCCTTTGAATGTCAATCTAAGCATTGTCGCTTCTAGGCACGCCATCCTTCGTAACTTGAGGACGTGCTTCCCCACGTTGGGCTTTTCATTGCTTGCTTCTTTTTTTTTTTTTTCCACTCACCCTTTTTTTTGTTGTAGGTTTGAACTCATGGAGCCTGCGTGAGGGAATGTCCTAATCAGGTGGTTCAAGTTGCAGGCAGTTTTGAGACAATGTCGTCACGGTAGTCGGGAAGAGAAAGATGGAGTGGCTGTGTTTTGATCTGTTCTCACTTGCTTCTCACCACCATCCCACGTCTGCAGTCCTGACTCCACGTTTCTCTCGGTACTTCGGGCTCGGGTTGTTGAAATGTATATGGGCAGTCTGGCTCCTTGGCTTCGAAACACTGTGCTGGCGTACTTCGTGATTCCTCTCAAGCATTACACACGCCATCAGCAACACTCTGCGCGGCGCGAGCCCTCATCGCTTTGCAAGCGCGCCCGTCTTTCGCACTCGTGGTTTCGTGATACGCTCAGAGCGTGTCAAGCCCACTGTACACATGTCGAACGATCGCTCGTTTGAGTGCTCGTCGGTGAGTGGTCTCGGACCATACTCTCATGACATCCCAATTTGGGTACCCTGTTGGAGTGGGCCACTCCGATATAGCTGGGAGGGTCGGCGATGCAGGCAAGAAGCTTGATTATGACTAAGCTACACAGGGTGCCACCTAACATGACCAAACACCCTACCACACTGTCATGAGAGTCTGGATCACAACCAACGACATAACCGTACCATCGGGATCAACAAAACTCTTACCGTAGGTACATTCCAAGCCCGGTACATTGCACCAAATGCACGGCACATTGGGTTGAAGCCCGGCACATTTGCCGAGAATGTGCTGTGCTTGTGCAAATGCTCGGCACATCGATCGGGACACCAATGTACCGGCCTTTGAGCTCTGCCGCGCGTGCTTGGCGACGGCACCAAAGGTGCCGAGGTTGAATGGTCATGCAAGAGCATTGTCTCAAGGGAAAAGGGAGACATCCCATTTCTGACAATAGTCAAAAAAAAATAGTAAAGTAATAACAAGTCTTTCAGGAATATTCGTTCCGTGCACCACTGCGCCGTTAACCCCTAGCTTGCTGAATTTTCAAGATGATACTTAAGACAACACAGAGTGAAGAAAGATGGCGCTATTAACTGAATAGTTTATTGTGTTAGAGGTACAAGGTGCATTAATACATGATAGTATCACAAATGCAGAGGACCGCATGGGCGGGGATTTCCACTCGCAATCAGAGCCAAGAATCTGTCATCGGCAACGTGTACCGCGTACCACAAATATGCAAGGGAGGAATGGAGGCAGTGGCGCAGGAGCCGCGAGGACAGAAGCCTACAGTGTGTGCAGCTTTGGGATCGCAAAAATGGGGGTGGCGTGGGGTGCACGCAACACTGAGTGGGCCATCAAGTGAAAACGACTGTCGGCGTGCTCAGGCACGTCAAAGCGCCTGCTGCTCTGCTTCGAGTCTGGCGTGGACGGCGCGAGCGATGGGCGATGTGCGATGGGGAAGGCAGTTTTTCTTTTCTCTAAAAGATTTTTTTTTTTGGTAGCCCTTGGAAGCGTCCTCGATGAGTCTCATTGGTCACTCAGTGCGACTGCGACGTACCTTGGGCCTCGAGGGTCAATCACAGCTCTCCCCTCCTCATCTCTTCACTGCCCAACGATGTCAGGCGGTTTGGCCTGGAATTGGGTTGGGTCGGCGCAGTAAGTAGGGATGCTGGTGGTGAGAAAGAGAGAAGCATTGCGATCAGATCACGGCCCTTGCCGATGCATCGCACATCCCAGATAGGCAAGTACCTCGTTTGAACCAAAAGGCGGCACATCAGCGCAAATGTACAGGGGTTGAACTGAATGTACCGGGCTCTTGAATGTACCTACGGTAAGAGCTTTGTATATCCTCCCGTACCATTGTGCTATCAATTTTGATCACAATTTCCCATGCTCGGCTAAATTGGGAACGACCGGAACGGTCTCGGAACTCCCGGAGACAGCCCGATAAGGATCTGATTAATCTCGGCTAATTCTCTTTGTCTCTTACACTCGCGTTCTGCACCGTCCCAACACATCTACAGGTCTGTAAAGTGGGCCAAACTGTACATTAGGGTGCTAATATACTTCAGATGAGACGAAACTATTGAACATACGAAAGTTCTCCATCAAGTCCAAGGCTTGTGTATGGGGTTACAACCAATGAAATGCCCTCTCCTCATGCCAAAAGCGGTAGGACCCAGCTAAGAGACTTCCCAGACCCAGTAGATGAGATGACAACAGCATCTCCATGACACATTTCCACCCAGTTTGAGATCTCAATCTGGAAGCTACGAAGATTTGCTCCTGCAGGGATTGCATGGCATCTGAGGGCAAGTTTATTCCATTCCAAGGGATCAAGAGCTGGAATAGGTCCCAGTGGAGCAGAGTTTGAGAGATCAAATGCTTTCTGCCGAGGGGCACCTATGTTGTTCAAGGCAAAGTGTTGGAAGGACGGAGTTTTTGGTGTAGCCTCGTATCCATTTTGATGTTGTTTCCGGGGCTTTGTGGGACCAACTGGCTTCCCAGGAGAGTCCAAACTTTGATCTGTAGTAGCAGAAGTGGAAGGTCGCACCGCACTCGGGGTTCGGACAGGGGTCTGTGGTCCTATCGGATTAGTGCTAAAAATACCACGGTGGGGTGGCCAGCTCGCAGAATTGGGATCCATTTTTTACTTCACAAGTCAAGGGAAGTATATTAGCACCCTAATGTACAGTTTGGCCCACTTTACAGACCTGTAGGCAGAACGCGAGTGTAAGAGACAAAGAGAATTAGCCGAGATTAATCAGATCCTTATCGGGCTGTCTCCGGGAGTTCCGAGACCGTTCCGGTCGTTCCGGTCGTTCTGAATTTAGCCGAGCATGGGAAATTGAGATCAAAATTGATAGCCCAATGGTACGGTTATGTCGTTGGTTGTGATCCAGACTCTCATGACAGGGTTCCCAAATTGGGATGTCATTAAAGTATGGTCCGAGACTAGTCGGTGAGCTTGTCGTAGACGGTCTTGGTAAAGCCGAGGTATTGCTTGCGTCTCGAGAGTGGACTGGGCGTCCTTATTCGAGGAAGAGGAGAAGAACATCGCGTTGTCCGTACAGGGTTAAAGACATGAAACGGAGTGGTTTTTATATACGGCGCGGAAGGTGTCTCGGGTGCGCAGGTCATACAGCAGCGTGTGAACAAGTGCGGTCTGCTCTGAGAGCTTCATAATTCCGACGCGCTGGGTGTAGCGGGCCGACCCCTTGCTCGCCTGGTCTGGCAGCAGATATCTTCAAGGCTTTGGGGACTGCTTTTCTCATTAATATTCGCAACCGCCCACTTCGATCGCTGTATGGGCGACTTCAATGCTGTATCACCACTCGCGGTTTGCGGTGGATCTTCTGCCGGACTGGTGCACTCCAACACCAGGATTTCCGCCTTGGCCCACGCGATCAATGTTCAACTGAATCAACTCACAGCGCCAGGTCAAAACCTCTCCCGCTTGCTAATGCCTCCCGTTTTGGCCCGTTTTATCTGGATTCAGAGCATTAAATCATCTATTTTTGGGGGCGGTAAGTCCGAAATGGGCTATATCTCGCAGCTGATGAAATGTCCAATTATACCGCCATATTTCCCTTCCACTTCGGATAGACGTTCAGGTTCCGAGAATGTTCGAATTAGTGCTGGCCAAAATATGATATGAATACGAAATTTCCGTATTGTATTCATATCTGTATCATATTCACCCATCGAGGCCCGTATCGTATTTGTATTCACTGCCGTGGATATGAATACGATACAATACGAATATAATCTGAATATATTTAAATATATTCTGCCCCTCAACTTTGTGGAGTGCCCACCCACTGGGCACAACATGATCTAAATGTCCCAATGGGCTTCGTGTTCAACTTTTCTTCGATGTTTCGCAGCTGGATTGGCCTGTGGGTGGAAGTTTTAGGGGCAAGGAATATCAACATCAACATCACAAAAGTTCGATGCCGTCAACAAAGACGGAGATGTGCGGCAGGTGGCGGATTCCAGGCGGATTCTGTGCCTGGAGAGGTTGCCATCGACACTTGTGTCAGTTTCGTAGTGTATGATCGTGCCTTGTACACTCAGATACTTCCTGGGCCCCGGCGTTCCTAAGCGGGACCGTGCCGTGTAATTTACCTACCTACCTACCTACCTACCTCATGTCGGCTGAGGAGTTTTGATGCTCCGACCTTCAGCCGTATGACAGCCGGCAGCTGAAATCAATACTTTGCCGTACTCGAATATATTTGAATACGCCAGGCCTGTATCACACTGGTTGAAGATTTCAAGTTTTGCACTGAAAATTTTGGTGAAAAATGTTTTGAATTTTACAGTAATTTTTCGCCAAAAAAGTAGGTGAAAAACTTGAAACATTTTGGTGACCTTTTTGAACCTTGTGAAAATTTTCTGAAAAAGTGCTGAAAAAGTTTTGAAGTTCAAAAAATTCATGAAGAAGTTACAAGTTTTTCACTTGGTTTTTCACTGAAAAATTGCTGTAAAATTCAAAACATTTTTCACTAGTTTTTTCACCAAAAAACTTGAAATCTTCAACCAGTGTCATATTATATCCATATCATATTCATATTCATATTCTGCTATATTCATATTCAGATGGAACCTCCAGAGCCGTATCATATCTGTATTCATTTGAATATATCCAAATTTCAATTTTTCGTATCATATTCTTGGCCTCTTCCAGAAGGGTTGTTGGGGTTCAGGGCGAAGGCACGAAAGGCTCGTGCGTACTGGGATGACTGTGGGAACACAGTGTTCAGTGCCTGGACCATGCTGTGTATAATATATCACTATCACTTTCACTACGGCAGGACACCTGAGGTGAGTCAGTGATGCATTCTTGACAGACGCCACAACTTCCATCGCCTCGACTCCATCACCTGCGGGATTCCAAATTCTCATCCCTGCTTCTCCAACGTTGGAGATCAGAAACAACCCATGCGTGTATTTATTATAAACTTAAGAATCCTTCAACTCTTCAGCGAAGAGATGACCCGTAGCCCGTGCCATTCAGGTGTGACGCAACCCCTTTTAGATGCCATATAGGTAGGTAGGTAGGTAGGTAGGTAGGTAGGTAAATTAACCGCTTAAATGACTGATCTTTTGTCACGCACCTTGCCACACGCAAATTAAACTGAAGTGCCGGCGTGTCTCATCTTTCCACCCTTTTGGCTTATCTCACCAACTTTTTCGCTACAAGTCCGCTATGCTCGCCGTTCTCCCTCCCCTTGTCGTAGCGTCAGTCGGTGAGCACGTCGTCTACATTATTCATGCTACATCGTAGTACTGACGGAGGCGCCCTTCTAGCTCTCGCCGCCTCGCCGGCCCCCTATGAGCACCGCGCCGCCCTCCTCGTACGACAGACCCTCACTCCGAGCGCCGGCTGCGTCTCTGCCTGCACAACCTTCGCGAAAGACGGTTTATTGTTCGCTGGGAGCCTCTCTGCAATCTGCTCGTCGACATTCCTCGACGCCTACGCGCAGTGCTATGACTGCATGGTCGGCGCGGACCTCATCATGCAGACTGTCGCGCAGGACATCATAGACAGTGCGTCTCTACTCCATCGAATGTGGGCTCAATAAATATCGGTGCAAATTATGTCCACAGCTGCGCGCTCATCGGGCACACCGTCAGCAGCGTCACGATCACCGGCAGCTCTACGGGTAGTAACGGGACAACTGCGACCGGCTGCGTCTCTGCCTGCACAGCCGTCGCGCAAGACGCTCAAGCGGCGGCCGGGAGCACCACTGCTCTCTGCACGTCGACCTTTGACGACACTTTTGTGGTGTGCTTCGACTGTATGGTCGACACCGACCTCATCACGCAGAATGTCGCGCAGGACGTCATGGACGGTGCGTCGACCGACTGTCAATATCGAACGCGGCGAGAATAAATATCGGGGCAGGTCATGTCCAGCGCTGCGCGGTAAACGGGTTCACCCTCAGCAGCGTCACGATCACTAGCGGCCCATTGGGTAGTAGTGGGACGACCGCGACCAGCGCGGCCGCCGCCAGCTCATCAAGCGGCAGCACCGGCAGCGACCCTAACGGGTTCCACTCGAGCGCGGAAAAGCGCCTGCGCGTGAGTGGAAGGCATCTCGCAGGGAGCGTGGTTGTTGTATCGATACTGTCCGTTCTTGTACTAGGGAGTTCATGATACACGACAGCATGGTGGAATCAAAGCTGAAATTATAGGAATGATCTTCCATTTCATTCCAACCTATTCCTAAGTTGATACTTCAGGTTTAAAATCACACCTACAGCGGCCTGAAATTTGGAAATCCCTGGTGTTGCCACCATCCCAGGGAAGTCCTGCATTTTCGGCGAGCCAGACCCCAAGTTTCTCTCAGTGCTTCGGGTCCAAGTTGTTGAACTTGTATACCGGTCTGGTTCTTCCCGCTCCCCTGTTTCGGCTCCGAAACGCTGCGCCGGCGCACTTGGAAGACACCACGCTATTCCTGTCAACCATCCGCATGGGACGCGCCCAGTTGTCTTTCGTAGAATGGCCATTGCCCGTGTCCACACCCCACACAGTGCTTAAAAATGACGTGCGCTGTCTGTTGTTATCATCCATACGGTTCACCTTACGACTCCTTCGCCTTTTCACAGTACTACGGCTCGATTCCGCTGGAATATAGACTTTCCATCATTCGTCCTTCTTCGAAAGCTGCCCATGCCGTCGTTTGTGGTCCACTTTATCTGGTGATCTCTCAAACGTGCTGCAAAGTTGATCGGGTGTTCTGCTCTCAATACGCGATAAAAAATGAAAAGGAATGAGAGAGGGAGTAAATGCAGTGACGAGAGGATGAAATAGTAAAGATGCACATAAGCGAAGAACACCGACGTATCCATATCAAGGCCCGCGAACGCGGGCTAGACACCGTCGATCATCGCTGCCCAGTTGGACCTGATGAAGCATAGAAGTTGGTAAACAAAAAACGAAGGTGAGCACAACGCACTCCGATTCAAGATTGGAAAGAAGGTTGAAGAATTGCAGTAGGTAAATGGGTCAAGGAAGAAACACAGAACGACAACGCACCATAAACCCGACTCCTTCGAGTCTTTCAACAAGCTATTGATAATCTTGCTAATCTGGCACGCCTGCATCTGTCAGATCTTGCTGTATGCTGGCGGACAGCACACTCCGGCTGTTCTGGCCGTTGCTTTGGAAACGTCCTGAAGTGGGCAGCTGACACCATCTTTCGAAGGAGAGATCTGTGTTAAACGTAGGGCGTTGAAGAGAAAAACAGCGAGGCGACCAGGGAGGCGACGTAAAAGCCATCATTCCGTCGCTCACGGATCACGGCGCCAAGCGTTTTTTCCTTTCTCTGTCACTTGAGATTCGGAGGTTCCGCCTAGGGTTCGCAGTCTCCTATGCGTGGCAAGCCTGAACTACTTTGTATTCATTTTCTGGGCATTCATTCAACCACCGAGTACCCCTATCTCTATTACACCCAGGATGGGGATCCTATCCATGTCGACCTTTCGTGACCCACTTTTGGCTGTGGGGGTTTTTCACCCTCGCGAGTCTTTTCCTCGCATGTGGCAAGTCGCTGCCATCAACACCTGCAGCGTGCTCCCCCCCATCCTGGGTGTAACATAGATAGGTTCTGTACCAAATACCCAGGGTCTGACCCAGGTTGTCCATTATACCCAGGTTCTTACCCAGGTTCTCTACTAAACCCAGGTTCTAACCCAGGTTCTGTACTAAACCCAGGTTCTGATTTTTTTAAAGACTTCTTTAGGCTTTAAAAAAAGATCCTGGATCCAGGTTCTGGGATAAGATAGATAGGGATGATCCACAGGAAGGCAAATCGATGGAAACGAAGACGCAAGTGTCTAAACTATCAGATTCCATCATCGACATCAATTAAATGCATGAGACACAAGCATCAAAAGCTTTCAGCATTATTTCCGACAGGCTGAAATAAACAATACAGCGCCAGCCAACTGATTTGAACATCTCACCCCAATGACTCTATGCTCAAAATTCTTGAACAATTGTCAGATGCCTATTCGAGGATGGCGAACAGACCAGCAAGTGCAAGTAACACTGTAAAAGCTTTCACCATGTTAAATCAAATGAAACCGTGAATTTTGCCACACTTAAAAACAAGATATAGCCAAGATCTGAAGAGGTAGGAAGTTTTGCCTGGATTTTAAATCCTTGCTGATATATACGGCTTCACTCAATGCCAAGTGCTTCGATTGCTATATCAATTCCAAGCCTTGAGGGAGGAAAACACTCTTCAGGCCAAATCAATTAATCAGCAGGCACACAGTACCCAGACTGTGTCTAGTGGGTGTCAGTCCAGCATACTAGACACAGGATACATCACATATGAAGGGTGATAGTCTCTGCTGCCCTCTCTTTGGAGTGCCATAACAGATCTAAGCCTCGCAGGCATTGCTTTGACCTCAAGTCACACAGCATACCAACCGACACTTCCCAGTTCCAGCCACATGCCAAACTAAGATCACCCATTTTTTCTGTCTAGAAAACACCCTACGGCTGAGTATGTTGGTCAGGACTCAGTATGGTCAAGGCAATTTTTCAGAATATTCTCCAGATACTCCAAGGACACTGTTGTGGGCCTCACATTGTCCCAAATCACGCCACCCAATTGCCAAACATGTTGGGTGGCAACCACCACCACCATTCACACAAAGCTGATTCACTGCTGACCGTTATGGCATTCGCGAAGCTGGGGGCAGACACACACATTGCTGTCTCCACTCCATCTTGGGCAAGACACATTCACAAGATACAAGCCTTGGAAGCATTTCTAATTACTTTCAAGCACCCGAAATAAAAGATCCAGGTCCAGCGACCTGAATTGAATGTTTGGCTGTCTGGAAGGTTACTTCATTGCTCCTTGAAGGTAAACTGACCAGCGAGGTCATGCAATGCTGTGGAAGCTTTCAGCGCAATGAAAGCACGAGCATCAAAAAAATGTGTTTAAATAAGAATAATGCGCAACTGGGGAACGAGCCCATGGATTGTTGAGAAAAACACCTCAATGTAATGGACAGACATGTCCCTTGCGGGGAAACAACAGCCTATGTATGTCGCAAAATTAACGAGTCCGGGGGTGGCCATCAAGTTGTGTGAGAGCACATAAAAAAATGGTGTTTACATGAGAATAATGCACAACTCGGGAACAAGCCCATAGATTGTAGGGTGCACCAGCTCAATATGATGGGTATATGTGTCCCTTGCTGGAGAACAATGGCCTATGTATGTCGCAAAATTAGGAAGTCAGGGGGGCAGCCATCAAGTTGAGTGAGGGCACATTAAAAAAAAGGTGTTTTCATAAGAATAACATGCAACTTGGGAATGAGCCCATACATTGTCGGGCGCAGTTGCTCGATATGATTAATATATGCGTCCCTTGGTGGAAAAAAATAGCTTACTCACGTCGCAAAATTAGTGAGTCAGGGGGGCAGCCATCAAGTTGAGTGAGAGCACATCAAAATGGGACGATTATTTGCCATTCTTGTGTCTACGGCCTGGCACACAATCTGGAACATCCGGAATGATAAGGTTCTGAAGAACCCACACCGTAACATTACAGACATTGAGATTCACAACAGATGGCTGAAATCCGTGAATTCAGCACTGGGACAAGATCAAATCCTCACCAATAAAATGAAATTTGGTAATCTTGCGCTGAAAAAAGATCTTGTCCTAAGAACCTGGAGTGGTCTACTAATGAACGAAGACATTCTGCCGGATGATTGGACCTACACAGTGGGGGTTTTAGTGGGTATACAGCCATTGAAATTGAATGACTCAAGAAATGGGATAGGATAAATTTACTAGGCTGGAGTCCCACACTCTGGTAATTGTGCGTAATGGCATTTCCTCCCTGGACAACTTTCCCGGCATTAACTAGAACTTCCTAGTAGACCCAGCGGATGACTTTTGGAATGCTTCTGCAGACTGAATTTCATTATCCCAAACGCTCCAAAAAAAAAAAAGAGAGCACATCAAAAAACAGTGTGTAAATAAGAATAATGCACAAATCGGGAACGAGCCCATGGATTGTTGAGTGCAGTGGCTCGATATGATGGTTATATGTGTCCCTTGCTGGAAAACAACAGCCTATGTATGTCGCAAAATTGACAAGTCAAGGGGGTGGCCATCAAGTCAAGAGAGATCACATCAATAAAAGGTGTTTACATAAGAATAATGCACAACTTGGAATGAGCCCATGGATTGTCGAGAGAAGTAGCTCGATATGATGGGTGTATGCGGCCCTTGCTAGGAAAAAGCAGCCTATGGATGTCGCAAAATTAACGAGTCGGGGGGGGTGGCCATCAAGTTGAGTGAGAGCACATCAGAAAAAGGTGTTTACATAAGAATAATGCACAACTCGGGAATGAGCCCATAAATTGTCGAGCGCAGTGGCTCGATATAATGAATATATGCGTCCCTTGTGGGGAACAAATAGTTTGCCTACGTCGCAAAATTAATGAGTCGGGGAGGTGGCCCACAGGTTCAGTGACACCAACATAAAAATAAGGTGTTTACATAAGAATAACCCGCAACTCGAGAACGAGTCCATAGATTTTCGAGCGCAGCGGCTCAATACGAGTCGTATATACGTCACTACCTGGGAAAAAATAGCTTACCCACGTCGCAAAATTAACGAGTCAGGGAGGCAGCCTCTCGATCGCTTCAACGAGCGATACGGTAATACCGGTGAGGGAATTGGTCCAGTGGTGTTGTGCCTCACCTGTATTTGTTGTTGCTGGAGTGCGGTCCCAGTCCTCAGCGGAGATGAGCGACTGGGACTTGACGAGACAGGGGATAATCCACGTGTTCATCTCTTTGTGTGCCCACCAGTCTTCCGAATTTATATTAGAGCAAATAATGGGCTACGCAACTCGCATACCTTGGATTTCTTAATACCTAAACGTTGGACAAAGTTCGAAAACGCATCGAGACTCTCTTTTGAGTCAATGTATATGAAGTCAAGCAGGCGATCGTAATCAGACTCGGAGACAAGTAACTTGAGATTGTGAACCGCCCTAAAAGGATAAAGTGTTGTCAGTAGCGTATTATCAGAGTTTAATGGACTGACTCTTTCGAATGCCTGCAACAAATTTTTACGAAGGTTGCCGCAGCCTTCTCTGGTGGGGTATCGACATGGATGCTGCTGTACTCGGGATTACTGTGCTTTTAAACAGAACAACAGATACCAATGATTTGCGCGGCCTCCATATCAGTGTTCATGACCAGTAGGAACGAATCGCTTCTCGGGCACAGGTTTCCCGGTGACCATGAGCTTGCTGCGCTGGAGCTCATCGAACACTTTCTCGAAGAAATCAGTACTGGCTCAATTTATATATGCTCGAACAATGGTGGCAGCTATTTGACCAAAAAATTGGATTATTGAATGCGAGGAAACCACCACTTACCACGCTGCACAATTTTAGCATATATAGCAAGCTCCCACTCGTTCATGTCGCCCTCAACACGTTTGTACGTAGTGTCGTCTTCGAAGGAAGTGACACCTGGGTCATCCAGGAGCTTCAATAGAAATGGAACACATGTAACGATGCAAATGCCGCCATCGGCAGTTGTGATGTAACCATGGATGTAACGTTTGGGGAGCGGCTTTGTTAAACCAGTGAGATACAGATGGAATGCGCCTGAGTGAAAAAATATCATATTGAGGCATTGTCTGGGAAGTCACATAGAACAGCTTACCAGCTGCGTTAAGACCATGTGGAAATTATCTAGTCTTCATCTCATGGAGCAGGTCTCTCTTGACGTGCTTGGAGTACAGAGCGGATGCGAACTGGGACGGAGTTTTCTGTTTCAGAATGAGTTCAGACGATTTTGCTTGAGAAATGAAGGAATTAGCCACGTAAAAATCGCTCGAGCAATTGATAGGATATACCATTGTCAACCTTCGAAACAGTAGCCCTGAAACATCCATTTGCATTGACACACTCTCTCTAAGCCTCCTTGAGCTCCAAGTACACTTTAGTGAGGATGGTTATGCGGGGTAGCATTAGTAATAATCAGTGCTTTGCGGATCGACGGATCCAGAGGCACATATATCGAGCGCTCAGCAGGGCAGGGGTATCGGTTGATCGCGCTCCGTGAATTGGCAGTTCCATCTGTGATGTGAGCGTGTGCTAGATTCATGTCAGAACGAAATGGAAAATATATAGCGTGGTAGATAACACATGGCAGAAACGGGTTTTGAACCCGACATTTGGATGGACAAGGCGGCTACATGGGCACGGAATTTTTCGACGAAAGACCAGTTTTCTCCTTTGATATTAATGAGGTGACTTGGCAGACCCTGGATTTGGATAAAGTTCAGTCCCAAGTAACTGCTAGCGAAGAACTCAAGAAGGGCTAAGTCGATCACCGACTTTTTTATATGTGGCAAAAGATGTTACCCATGGCTACCTGTCGCGCAAAATTCAAATGTTTTGAAAGGGGTGACACACTTGGTTCCACGGGGAGGGTGCGAAATGGGCTGTGCTCATAAAAATTCAGCTGAAACTCAAAGTAGGAATATCTCCAGAACCACTCAATGTATTGCCATTGGTGCTGGATCGGAGTGTCCTCTCGCAAAAAGGGTTCGCGCCTCGCACCCTAGGAAGCACAGGTTCGATGCAAAATGTGCTTTTTAGGAAATTTACATGTATTCATATCTCCATAACCACTGAGTCAACAGCCATTGTGCATTGCTCATTAATACTATAAAATATGGGAGAATAGTTCGCAAAAAGCACTAAGAGTTCGCATATCAGGAAACCCATGTTCGATGCAAAATCGCCTTTTTGGGAAATTTCATAAATTCATATCTCCAGAACCCCTTGACTAAGGGCCATCGTATGTAGCTCGTTAATACTATAAAATATGGGGGAATGGTTCGCAAAAAGCACTAAGAGTTCGCATATCAGGAAACCCATGTTCGATGCAAAATCGCCTTTTTGGGAAATTTACATCAATTCATATCTCCAGAGCCCCTTGACTAAGGGCCATCGTGTATAGCTCGTTAATACTATAAAATATGGGGGAATAGTTTGCAAAAAGCACTAAGAGTTCGCACATCAGGAAACCCATGTTCGATGCAAAATCACCTGGTGGGGAAATTTCATAAGTTCATATCTCCAGAACCCCTTGACTAAGGGCCATCGCGTATCCCTCGTTTATACTTTAAAATATGGGGGAATAGTTCGCAAAAAGCGCTAAGAGTTCGCACATCAGGAAATCCATGATCGATGCAAAATCGCCTTTTTGGGAAATTTATATCAATTCATATCTCCATAACTACTGGGCGGATTGACATGAAAGTTAGATCATTCGAAAGGCCCATTTTACGGCAACCGTTCGCAAAAAATTAACGCACGTCCAACATCCAGAAGTTGTAGATTCGACAAAAACTTCATTTTTTGGGTATAAAAACCTCCATACCCGATGATCGGCTGAACCGATCACTTAACTTTCTAAATATCCATGTAGCCCTCGAACAGGGCTACTGTTCGCAAAAAATTCGGAGAATTCTATTTTTAGAATCCGTAGGGGGGCCTAGGGAAGGTATAAAATGGGTAGGTCGGCATGCACTGTCACATCGGATTCAGAGCTCTGAATCCCATGGAAGATATATAGGCAGGGGAAGAAGTTTGGGTTCACAGAGAATATTTTCCTCTGGCATATATTGCCAAGTTTGGGCATTTCCACACAAGGTACATGATTGCAGCGGTATGACCAGTGGTAGAGCACCACGGTGTGCCACAAATCTAGTTATATATGTGTCCGATTTGTCGTATAAGAAAGTGGAGGCAGAGGAAGAAGTTTGGGTTCACAGAGAATATTTTCCTCTGGCAGATATTGCCCAGTTTGGGCATTTCCGCACAAGGAACATGACTGCAGAGGTATGAGTAGCGGTAGAGCCCCACGGTGTGGCACAAATCTAGTTGTACATGTGCCCGATTTGTCGCATAAGAAAATGGAGGCAGGGGAAGAAGCTGGGGCTCACAGAGAATATTTCCTCCTGGCAGATATTGCCCAGTTTGGGCATTTCCGCACAAGGTACATGATTGCGGAGGTATGACTAGTGGTAGAGCCCCATGGTGTGGCACAAATCTAGTTGTATGTGTGTCCAATTTGTCGCATAAGAAAATGGAGGCAGGGCAAGGACTTTGCCGTAGCATCGAATATTTATTTCAGCCCCGTTTGGTCAACTCATGGACGTGGATGAGTACGTACATAATTTCTACGTCAGGACACATGGTGGGGCCCCGCTTTTTGGTAAAAAATTAGTTGTATATGGGTCGCATTCGTCGCATAAGAAGTTGCAGGCGGAGCAAGAACTTTGCATTCACAATGAATATTTATTTCAGCCTTGCATCGTGAAGTCTTTCGCTGGCCACATAAAAGCTCTTTCTACCCTAGCAGACGGCCTACATGTATGCATTAGGTGCTGTGAGGGCGACGATCTGTGGGTCAAGGCGCCCAACAATGCGCCCCGGCTTATGTCATCACCACAAGTTGCGATGCTGACAAAGCAATTCCCAAAAAGGGATCAAAGTAAACTTCTGCGCCTCTCCAAGCAGATATGCGAGAAACACCACTCAGAAAGACATAAAGGTCAGTTGTGAATTTGGATTTTAAACTGGACGGCCCTGAGATGAAAAGAAAGTGGCATTTATCTACACATCATCGGATTAAGTTAAAGACTCATGTCCTGCATCACTGACGATGAATGCCTGCCCAATGTATGGTGGAAAAGTACTTGAATGAAAAATATCACTGATTTTGAAATAATCTAAGCATTGACAGAAAGATTTTGGTCAGGCCTATTTGGTAGGGTAATGGCAGTGCTGCACTAGGTACATAATTGTGGATGCTGGACCCGTGGTAGAGGCCTGTGATTTGGTAGAACTGTAGCTGAACATAGGCCGCATTTGTCGCAAAAGAAAGTGAAAGCGGTAGATGCAGGTTGCTCTCACAAGAAATATTTTTACGGGGCCTTTGTGGTCACAATGTGGTAATGTCACACAAGGTACATGATTACGGAAGTAGGACATGTGGCAGCAGCCCGCACTTTTGTAGAAATGTAGTTGTATATGACCCTCATTTGTCGCACAAGAAATTGGATGCAGTGCATTGAGTTTGCGTTGACTGTCAATTTTTTCTGGAGGCACATCTGGTCAGGTGATGCAAGTGCCGCACAAGGTACATCATTGTGGAGGAAGGACACCCGGGAAAGGCCTGCGCATTGGTGGAAATATAGTAATATATAGGTCGGATTTGTCGCACAAGAACTGGAAACGGTGAATGACGTTGGCTTCCACAGAGAATATTTTCACCTAGCATGTGCGGCCCTATTTGGGCAATTCCGCAGAAGGTACATGTTTTGCATGGGCAGGACATGTGGTAGAGGCCTGCTCTTTGGTAAAAATGTAGTCCTATATAGGCCACATGAGTCGCAGGTGAAACTGGATGGCGCGCATGAAGTTTGCGACCACAGCGAATGTCTTCTTCACGCCGTTTAGTGATGTGTTTGGCTTCAAAATGCAAAATTGCGTGTTGCGTCTGCTATAAGTGTCGGAGGAGGCTGAATTTTTGGTATGGCATACATTGACATGTGGTAAAGACGTAGAGCACAAATCATGTACAGTTGAGGCCTATCCATGGGGCGATTGAGGATGTGGAACGTGCGATCAATAGTGATCGGCAATCATACCAAAAAAGGAAATTTGATCCCGATCGGATAGGGGGCCTATCCGAGGACTACTATAGCTAGGGGACACAAAATATATTATACCCCAACATGTACGCTGGCCAGATTTTTACGCTGAGAATTATCAATTTTTTTTTCAGGACACAACTCAACTTGTTGCGCCACAGTACCTAATTGTGTGGTAAGCCCCAGGTGGTTACAGAGCCTTGTTATGACACATGACACAGACAGGTATGTGGCTGAATCTCAGAGTGGATACAGATCAACACAGACAAGGCTGGTATAGGGCTAACCTTGAACAGGCACTGATCATTGCCGGCTCCTTGTACGTTTTACTGGGTCCACCTAACCAAGTCAGACACAGTGGATTCAGAGAGGTATACAATATCAGATCTTGGTTGGTACACCTCTGAAAGGTCATTTGTAAAGAGATATCCATTATATGCAAGTGTGATACGCCAGAATGTGATATAAGTTGAAGGATATGAGAGGATCTGAGCCCAGTGTTCTTTTGCCCAAGGTACTCATTCATAAAATACATTGAGTTAAATGATATTCTTCACTGAAAGGTATCAGAATATGACAGGATCCCTTCAGTCGTGGCAAAGATCTCCCCGGTTCAGTGTGTGAGTTGGAGGTGGTGGGAAGCAAAGTGTACATTGTGGATGGTGATGATGATGATGATGATGAATTCGCTTTTGTTACTGTATGGAGCTGGTAAGGGCTAAGACAGTAGTACATACTGGGGTTTTGGTAGGTAAATGTACAGTGGTTTATGGTTTAACTTGAGTGTGTGATGGGAGATTGCCGATCAGGCCCTGTATGCATGCAGCGGGATGTAAGGCATGTCAATGGCTTCACATGTGCCCAACTCCTGCCACTGAAAAATTGCTATCGAGGTGACAAGTGGTTGTGTTCGCCTGTAATACCAAGTGTTCATTATTCTTATGAGCATATTTGAGGAAAAACAACCTAACTTGGGCTAAAATTGCTGTCCTATGCCTGGAGGGGACCTTGATAACTCACATACACTGAGAATTGACTCCAAAGCACTGGGTATGGGTGCAGGCTCAAAATCCATATCAGCATCCATTTGAGCAATGCAAAAATGCCATCTGATGGCTTGTATGGCTGCAGCACAAACACTCTATTTTGTGTTTTACAAGCCAATGAACCACCATATTGAAAAACACTCCTAGACGACTCTTATAGAGTTCAACAGGCTCTACAATCCCAGGTAATGAAGCATATTTACAAAAGGTAACATATTAACATCACTGACCAAGGCATACTTACTTCATTTCTTATGCGTAGTCCATCGCCTACTTGGCATATCCTTGGATTAGTCCATCTCCCACTATGCATATCCCTGCTCCCATTATGCATATTCCGTCCCTCCATGATTTAAGCCATGTCTGAACATGCATAGTCCATTGCCCACCATGCATATCCGTGGATCAGTGTCAATTGGTGCTCAATCTATGTCTCCCACTTGGATTGGACCATCTCCCACTTGGTGTATCCTTAGATTGATTGGTCCATCTCCCACTATGCATACTCCATGCCTCTATGATTCAAAACCATGTCTGAGCATAAATATTCCATCTCCCTCTATGCAAATCCATGGATTAGCATCAATTGGTGCTCAATCAACCAAGGGAGATGTTGGTGTCTGCACAAAATGGCCAATATCTCTGGAGCCACTTGGCCGATTCCCTCGAAAGTAGGACCTTGGGACATGGGAGAACATCTGATTTGCACTTGGAAGCCCGACTTCAATGATCTAATGAACAATTGTCTATTCATGCAGGCAAAGGGCCACAAAAATAAACAGAGGAATGTATTCAGAGGTACAGCACACAAAAGAAGCAGACATACAATTTCGATCTCTGAGAGCAGAGGGAGGCATACATTTTGATTTTTCAACTGCTCGAAGCTGTGGCGAGTTCCTCCCAGCGAGAATTGGGATCAAACTCGAAATCCATCACGTTAACCATAAGGTAGGGGACAGACAAGTGCGGTTACCCCACGTGATCGATAGCCTTATTGGGAAGATTGTTATATTTTCACTGAAATGAACCTGTTCTCAGACTATATTAACAAATCTGGCTCAACAGTTCTGTGTGAATGTATCATAAAACAGCTCCCAAATATTTTGAGGAATTTTGGTTGAGAAATGGAGGACTAGTTCCAAAATGATCAGGCATTGATGATCTTCTCTGTCCACATCAATCGCGTTGCCTGCCCACTTCAATTTGGGAACTTGTCCCCCATTTCTCGACTAAAATTCCTCAGAATATTTGGGAGCTATGTTATGATACATTCACACAGAACTGTGGAGCCAGATTTTTTAATATAGTCTCAGAACAGGTTCATTTCAGTGAAAATATAACAATCTTCCCAATAAGGCTATCGATCACGTGGGGCAACCGCACTTGTCTGTCCCCTACCTTACACATCTGTCTCCCTCTAGTCAGTTTCACCGTGCTCAGTATTCTGGTATCCTTAATCTAGCATGACTCACATAATTTCAGTGGGCCTTGATTGAACTTGCCAGGAATGCAGATAAACAAATCAAGTTGCCGATGAGCTCATCCAATTCAGCACTGCAGACCCCACCTGGGATGAGCTCATGTCGGCCCTGTTCTAGACTCGGTGGTCCTCGAAATACTGTGCCTGCACCCTCCCTTGTGGAAACAACTCAATTGCCGTCAAGTATGAATATTCCCGGATAATTAATCCACTAACATTGATTCATTTCTCAGGCTATAGTCGACAATGTAATCCCAGTATCTGAACCCATCACTACTGCGTCGAGACAAGCTGTCAAAAGAAATCACCTTCACCAAAGGGTCCATCACTGTCTCAATCCGGTGTACGAACAGTTCAGAACTTTTTATGCAAGTATTATCATGAATCAGAGTTCACAGTCCACACCGCATCCTACTACTGCAGTGTTTCCAGGATAAAAACCCGCAAACCAAATACTCACTGGCTTGTCGCATTCGGAAAACTTCCATTCTTCTGCCATCATTCAATCACGACCTTTATCCAATTGTACCCTGTCAAGCACTGGGTATGGTACATTTATTAACCAAGAAATAAGTGACACATCGTCGCTGCGCCCCATTGGATCATCAGCTTGCTACCGGTGCGGATAAATCGATTGTTTGCCTGGGGTAATCCGAGTCGTCATCCGACTACGCAAACACGTTAATATAAATAAATTTTGGACACCACAAAAGCGCTCACCAGAGGTGTGACGAATTGGACCACTGAAACAGACAATCGTCCCTGAGCATGTGTGCCGGCTGTTGGTCCCATCAAGACTTCCCAGCTGGATCGTGTTGAATTCATTATCCAACATCTTGTTTCAGACGTGCTGCCGCATATTGAGCCTAGTATAGCACGTTAACAGGAAGCATGAGACGAGAGGATCAACTTGTTCACGTTGCGAGCATACTGTTCACGTATACTGTGGCAGGCGTGAGGACCGAATATGCAAACAACGAAAGCAACGTACATTTACTGTTGGGGGCAAGGGAGAGGAAGAACCAAAAGGTCTGGCAGTAACAAAAAGCACAGCTCAAGTGCGCAGGTATTGGGTCCCCTGGAAATTAAACTTCAATGACTGCCAAAAAACACACAGATCTACATTAAATGTCATACACCTCGCTAACGAACCCGAATCTCGCCTTGAATGCGGCACCATCCGGTGCCCCATTAAATGCGGTCATGTAGATATCAAACATGCATTCAAATCCCCAATGATACGCATGGTGCGTGTCGATCCATGTGCGATGCATCCCAGAAATGCGTCCGGGCGAGCGACGACTCGACTTTCCCACGCTATTGATTTCAAACACCAACGGTGTCCATCATTAACCGGGCCGGAGCCGACCCCGCTACTCCCGCCACCACGCCTGCTGGTGACCAATGCCCCAGGGCGCTACTCACTGATGTCCTGTGCGCTAGTCACTCTGCTTTGGTTGCTAGTTGCTCTTTGCTTTGGTTGCTCCTCACACTTGTCTCGGTTGCTACGCGCTGCATCATAGTCGCTACCTGCCACTACTACCATTCGCCAAGCTGTCCTGCTGCCCCGCCTCCGACTACTTTCCACCATGCCGGTGCCACCGCCCACGTCACCCTCCTACCAACGCCCACGACGTCCCTCCCTCGCCGATGCTGCCCCTCCTCGACTACAGCTCGCCTGCCCACCGTCCTTCCCAGACGACTTTTGCCTACTCGACCTTTGCCTAGTATTGTCATCCCTCCACTCTCTCCACCCCAACGTGCTTCTGCCCACACCTCACACTAGCACCTGTCCGTCGCTGTCTTCCATGCCCTTGACTTTCGCCATTCTCCCCTCCACGATATCTCCCTCCTCTGTCTTCCATGCCCTTGACCTTCGCCATTCTCCCCTCCACGATATCTCCCTCCTCAAATCATCGTGTTCCCGCCACTGCACTTTCAATCACGATGCCCTCTGCACATGGCACGCTCTTGCTGTATCCGCCTCGCATATATTCACCACTCTCAGGTGCGTTCTACTGCTCTCTCTGCAATCAACATCCACTGATTTACATGGCCACCGCTCTTCCCAAGCTCTCGACATCTGTCCCTGCCCATGCCAGCGCTGCGAAGAACAATCTGCGCTGTCCTTCAATCCACACCACCCATTTACTCCTGTGTACGCTGGCGTGCATCTCGAGGAGATCGAGGTATTCACACATCGGGATTGATCAGATCCGGTGTACACAACACATACAGAGTGCGACACACGCGCTCAATCTGCAGCACATGTACTGTAAGCACAACACATTGTTGTCAAATGCAGCACATTGTTGTCAAGTGCGGCACATCAAGTGCGACACGTCCTATGAGGACGTGCCTAAAGTGCGGCACACGGTCACATGACTCGGGAAATGCCGACAACACAGTTCGCGACGTTGACCAAGTGTTGATATATCCAAATGCCTACTTGGGGTCAAGTGTTTGTCCCACAGAACTCATTAGCATATAATCCCAAGAGTACTACACAACTTTAAATCCCTTAGGTGATTGATCCCATACAATCATTGTTAATTCAAAGTCAGTCGGCCTAAGCTACGGTAAGTGAATGTTATAGAATGCGGATTAGAAGACCGTAAGTATGTACTGCATGAACTAATTATGAGGAATTGAAGCAAATGTCTTAAGACATGAAGCTACAGATGGAACACAAACAAATGAGCAAATCTATCTCTGCTGCAAATCTAGAGCCGCAAATCTAGACCTCGGAGTCTACGGGCTTCGGTCGCTTCCAAGCTCGGGTGCCATCCACAATATTCGCCTCGTCGACTTCATCCCTCGCCCTACGCTTCTTTGGCTGGATGGCGGGCACAGTGACCAGATCATGAATTGAGGAAGGTGGTGATGAGACTGCCACGGGAGGTAATGTAGGGTGATTGGGTGACGGGGAATTATTGAAGAGGGTGTCGAGTTCAGGAATCCCAGTCGAATCGTTTAAGAAATCAATAGTGTGGTCAAAGATGGCGGGGTCAAAGGGCATGGTGTGACTGTAAAAGGGGCCATGACTGTAATAGGGGGGGTTGCTGTGCCACCGGAAGTAAGTGTACTAAATTCATCGAGAAAAGAAAAATCGTGAGTGCCCGGTTCGCCGATGCCTGGTGTGCTTGAGTTGAACGAGCTGAAGTGGCCAAATCTAACGGGATTTGGGTCCCAGTCCATCCCACCTGCACCGTTGAATGCGGAGAAATACGAGGAAGTCGTCGGGGTAAAGTATGTGTCAGGCATTGACGACGGGATGGCTGGAAATGGCAGTGACGCTGTGGTGAAATTTGAAATGCTGGGGGTAAAATATGTATCAAGAGTAGAAGGTGGAATGGAAGGTATCGATTCTTCGGTACGCAACTCCATTGGTCCCAGATTAAGTGACACCGTGGTGAAATACAAATGATTTGGAATGGCCGCAGGGAAACACATATCGAACGTCGAAGAAGTTGGTCCCGACTGGTTGTCCCTACCTGGTAGCGACACCATGGGAGGAGGAGGAGAATTTACGGCGGTGGGCGTTAAATTCAGAGTTGAAGCATTCGATCCTGGAAGCAAGTGTTATCACTGCACCACTGCCAGATGAGAAGGACTTACATATAGTTCTTGTCTTGACACGACCACTAGAACTAGCAGATGTGATGACAGTGCGTGGAGTGGCTTTCAACGATTTCCTCGTCTTACTACTGCTTTCCTTCACGGATTTGATCTCTGCCAAGAGTGTTTTCAGCTGTGCCGCCAATTGTTTCCGTGTCTCCTTCGCTGCCTCGATTTCTGATTCGATGCAGGTGCGTTCTTCATACAGCTCGTTCGACTTATGCGCCTTGCACATTACACTGGATTGGTGCTGCGAGCTACATGCCATGCGGTGGTAGGCTTCGTTTTGCCCATTCAGGAGAACACCGGACTTCAGTGAAGTCTGTCAAGTACCAGATTCCGTCGGGGCCCGTCGGGGTCCGATGGGTCCTGTCAAGACAATAGCTTATGTGAACGATAAGGGAGGAACATCACAAAAGGGGGGCTTCGTGTGAGAAGTGTGAAGTCCTATCGGATGCCGGACGGAGGTCCGACTCGGGGACCGACGGAGGGAGTGGACTTGGCTTCAGCTCGTGCGCTGCGCCCTTCTCTACGCCCGATGTCCAATTTCGGAAGAGGGCGGAAGACCGAGAGGAAGAGAACTGAGAAGAGGGAAACTTAGTCGATATTCAAACTGACTAGAAGCGAGAGTACATCGAGCTATTTAAATGATATCGTAGTATAATTAATCATCGGAGGCCGATAGGCTCCGCGATGGGAATGAGTATGTAGGAGTCAATGTAAGTCAATGCTGTGTCGGCGGACGTCGGAAGGCCGAGGTCGCCGACGAAGAAAGTCATAGTGAATCATAGGGAGTCTTGAGCATATGGTGAATGAAGTAGCCAATAAGAATGGGGATGTTTCGATTCGGCGATCCTCGGAGGCCGAGGGAGTCCGATGTCACAGTATGTGACAAAGTCTCAATTTCGCCCACAACGTCTTTGTCTACTTTGCGAGCCCTAGATAGATGCAGAAGATCAATAGCTGTACCAATAAAGGATAAAATGGATGTGCACATCTCAATGGCTTCGACTAGATACAGCTTGATTCCAGTGCGCGAGTTTGTCCAGTGATGCTGCGCCTCGCTGGTATTGGTGGTCGATGGGGTTTTGTCCCAGTCCTCGGTGCTCATAGGGGACTGGGATTTAACCAGGGAAGGGAGAATCCAGGCGCTCATTGCCTTGTGATCCCACCAATCTGGACAGTTGAAGATAATTAATTCGCGCACGAAAAAGAAACAATATTAGAAATGTACCCTAGATTTTTTTTTACCCTCAGGCTGCGCACAAACTCGGAAAAATCATCGAGCTTTTCCTCTGAGTTGATGTACATGAAGTCCATCAGCCGTTTGTGGTCTTGCTCGGATACCAGAGATTTAAACTCAAGTAGACCTCTGGGACAGAAGATCAGTGAACCTGGACACTTTCAATAATTTCACTGACCGTTTTCCGTGAGTAGTACATAACTTGTCAAATTCTGGCGCAACTTCTTCCCCAGGAGTATCGTTACTAAGGTTGCTGTATTCAGGATCATTCAATTTGAAGAAATAACGGGCAGCACCGAGGACCTGTGCAGCCTCCATGTCGGAGTTCATAGCGAGAATGTTACCTCCGGGACGAAGCACTTGATCCCGACTGGCTTACCCGTCAGCTCTAGCTTTACTGCTTGGAACTCGTCGTAAAGACGTTCAAAGAACTTGGCGCTGGCGTGGTTGACATAGCCCCGTGCAATGGTAACAGCTAAAACACAAGATTCAATTTTGGTTGTGCAAGAGACACCTGATAGAAAGACTACTCACCTCGCTGCAACGCCTTGAAGAATATGACGACTTCCCATTCATTAATATCGCCAGCGACGCGCTTGAAGGTAGTGTCGTTTTCAAAACTCAAGACTCCCTTGTCGTCCAGGAGCCTCATGAGCGCAGCAAGGCAGGTAAGAATGATGACTCTGCCATCAGGCATTGTGGCTATACGGTGGATGTAGCGCTCATCGATGGGCTTCTTCATTTCGTCCCAGAATAGCTGAAACACCCCTAGGGAATGGAGGACTTAATACAGTGCATCCTGAAAAAATAAAGGAGCATACCGCCAACATCGAGGCCTGGTGGATAAGCTGCAAGCTTTGCTTTGCATACCATCTTTCTCTTCGTCTGGTTCAGCTGAAGTGCTGCTGCGAATTCGGATGGTTTTTTGCCATCGAGTAAGATCTTCGTTGACGGGGCTGGAGAACCAAGGCATGCATAAAATTCAATACTAGCCGTAGATTGATGAATCGAGTACACAGTACTACATACCATTGTCCACCTTCGAGACAGTTGCTCTGACACAGCCCGCAGCTTCAATGCACTTGCGATATGCAGCCTTCAGCTCGAAGGAGGCCTTCGTCAACGCAGGCATGGGGTGATTATGCGCGGTATTGCTGTTGTGGATGATCGGCACCTTGCGGATGGTCGGATCCATCGGAATGTAAATAGTTCTGGTGGCAGGACACGGATGGTTCTGGATGGAACTTTGGGTGTTAGCAATTCCGCTAATAATATGAGCATGTGCTGCTACAGGTCAGAATGACGCTAGAGGAAAAGGTTTGAAACGTACGGCAATATCGAAGCTTGAGTCAAGTATGTGGGTGAACAAGACAGCTGCATGGCGGCGTGTCTTTAGAATCATTTTCGGTCAGTGATTGTCTGGAAAAGAGCTTTAGCAGAAGGTGCTCATCGACGTCGTTGGGGATGGTATGTGTGCGATGATTTTCTTTGAAGTTCTTTCTCCAGCCACTGCATGCAACCCAGAAGTTGTGACCGCGAGACATCTGATGCAGAGTCGTGAGAAAGAGAGGCATTTATCGGTAATACGAAACAGAGCAAAAACCTGTTTCTTAGCCTTTAATATCAGCATGCCGCTACATTTGTGGCTGTCCCAGTCTGCTGCCCCGCATTTCTGTCTTTGCACAAGATTCATGAACCTAGAAACATATCAGCAAGAGTTGGCAGAGCCGGACGAAGGGATTCACATACAATGTGGCCTTCTGTTCCGCTGTGGTCCCCTCTTGGTGGCGTGTTTTGCCACTGAGCTGCGAAAACTGCATCACGCGAAGTCGGATCTAGATCAAGCTGTACGACATCGAGGACCGTGGGATCGACTCGTTCACATGCAAAGCATCCTTTGCAATTGAGACGAGATTGGCAGCAGAGAATGCCAGGTTTCCCCGGCTCAAACGTGACTGTGACCTTCGAGTCAGCAGTGCTGGTACCCCCCTGCCAAGAGTCGTTATCCTAGGCATATCAGAGTTCACTGAAAGTCAAATAAAGATGATAAAAAATACATTGCTTTTGATGAGAGCGTCAACTGTGTATAAATTCCCAGCATTGTCAGTGATTTCGAATTTGGGATCTTGCAAATTAACCACAAAGGCGGTCGACGTCTCAGGGATCGGCCAGATGGAAGGAATTTCGGAGAGGTACTCGACGCGCTGAACAGTCACATCTTTGGTCACCCGAAACTGATTGATGTGCACAAAAGACGAAATTTGCTTGTCTTGCCAGATTGTATCGGATTTCTGAAGACCAGCCCCAGTCTCCGGCTCCAAGTCATCGTCTGAATCTTGCTCCTCCCTGAGGGCTATATTTCCGCATATCAGGTATTTGTGCATGATGAAAAACTCGTTACTTGCCTTTCGTTGCAAAATCATTCTCACTCTGAAAATCAGAAGAACGCACAGGCAAAGATTATCCATCAAGATCTGCAAACGATCTCAATCAATGGTGTTAATGCCTGAGCAGCGCATTACTCACCAATGGAACTAACACTGATACTGGTATGGGGGTAATAGTGTGCCATAATTGTTCAATTTTATCAAAAATTCACCCTCCATCTGAATTAGAAATTCACAGGTGAGAGGAGGCAAAAAAGTCACTACCCAACTATATATAAAAAAAGAACACAGGTTCAAGCTTGTGAGTAAAAATTTCTCACCTGATTCAGATTTATGGACAAGGATACCTCTGTTGGACCTTTTTTTCACACCTATTAGTTATTGGTCAAAAATTTCACTGCTCCTGAATACAAACCAGAAAAACCACTGCTTCCAAGGACAAGGCAGGCACAGTGTAGAATGGAGTGTATGACAGCCTTTTCCCCATAAGTTCAATGTTGAGACTTGAAAGGGCCATGCCTTGTGTTTCTGTCTCAGCTCAATTGCTCAACTGCATATACTGACTGGCCCAAAACTGGCACTCAATTTCCCATAGTTCTGAAAGTCTCCACTCTTTCTGGTCACTCATTCACCGTGCTAAATGGTATGCTGTACTTTTTCACTCAATTCAACAGTCATGCATCACAGGGGTACCCGTCAATGCAGAACTTTGGTTGTGTGTCACGCATCACCAAGGCAGTTGTCGAATTGGTTTGATTTCATAGCGGGAAATTTGGCACCCAAAATCTGCAAAAAAAACTTGATTCTTGCGAAATTTTTGATCAAGTTGTTGATGTTTTTCGGTTGGTCATGGTTGATTTGCAGATGTGTTGAATTGTCGAATTGGTCCAAGAAGTCATGTGTCACACACCCTGTCGAATTGAACGAAAAAGTACAGTACCATCATTCTATGTAGTTTTGGCTTGGCCTAATTGTTGAACTTTGCTATAGTCCACTTTACTCAGCCTACAAGTCAAAATTTGATTTGTCCCAGTCCCAGCCCCAGCCCCAGCCCCAGCCCCAGCACCCCCAGACAGCCCTCGGCTTTGGGTCGCAACAGTGGCAACAGCCCTGGTAAGGAACACAGGCACGTAGCATACTGTCTGCACTAATTTCCACCCCTCTTTTGCACAGGATAACAATATCCACATTGAACAATGAACAACAGCAAAACTCGCTTCCATTGCTTTGTGCTACCAGAATTTCACTTTCAAACAAGCAAAACAGATAAGAATTGGGGGAGATAACCACACTTTACAGGAGCAGTTGAGTATTACCATTTTTAGCTTGGGAGTTGATGTGATCAGTCATGTGATCCTTGTAGAGTTCCTCAAGGGCTACAATTTGATACCCCACAAGGGGGTACTTCAAAATGTCGAAATCACACGTCTTGGCGAGTCTTTTTCCTTTTTTGGGACCTAACAATGATCGGATCAGTAGGTTGACTAAAGAATCTTGTAGAGCTCTTCAAGGGCTTCAATTTCATACCCCACAAGATGTGGTTTGAAATTTTCAAAATCCCCAAAACCACCGCGTCTTCGCGAGTTTTTTTTGCCTTTTCTGGTCCAACCAGTGATCAGATCATTAAGGTCATTTAAGGAATGTTGTAGAGCTCTTCAAGGGCTACAATTTGGTACCCTTCCCGAAAAAAACTATTAGGCTAAAGGTCGGCCAAGATAAATAGTGTATTGAACACGGAATCTTGTTGAGCAGTGTACATCAAAATAATCTCTCTTGCTTTGTGAAAAGCGAAGCCATGTGGAGTGGTGACTTCCCATAAGTGAGGATGGTTGATTAGCTCAGTGGTGACTTCCCATAAGTGAGGATGGTTGATTAGCTCAGTGGTTACCTTCATGTTCGCAGATTTTCAAGCATCATCAGAAGGTCGCGGGTTTGATTCCTGCAGCCAGCCTTTCTTTTCCCGCTGTAACAGGATTGAATATTTGTGATTCTTTTGCGTCCTAACCCCACGCGGTCGCTGCGAGAAACAGTTGCGTTGCCCCTTGCTCTGCTCAAGGGTGTGTGACCGAAATTGTGTCCGACCAGCAAGGACATGATCCATGATGATTTTCCTTTAGGACGTGCGGTCCTTAAGGAAAAGAGCAACCAGATTGCGGTGAAGAAGATGGAAAACAGCCACATTCCCGAGCGAGCAGCCACTTATCTTGTTAAAAGCAGCCACATTCTTGTTAAAGCAGTCACATTCTCGTTAAAAAGCAGCCAGATCAGGGAAAGGAGAGGGTGAAGACAGTAAAAGACACCGAAAATGGGGTTCAGCAAGGAAAGGAGGAAAGGGGAAGCAGCCAGATTCCGGTGCTGGGGCTTAGGGAAAACAGAATGTGGGGCCACATTCCAGGATCAGATAGATAGGTGCTCTGCCTTCGAGCCTTCTTCTTCCAGTTCCGCGCCCAGTTGGACGCCGGACACCGGGCTCCGTCTTCTCGGCCCAATAGGGACACTGTGCAGGCGACTTTCTTCTTCTCGGTGTTGAATTCCGAGGCATATGCCCAGACGTAGTTGTCTAGGGTGTCGCACCAAGTTTCAAACTTGGATTTTTCGTTCCCATCGAACATCAGCGGGGTCTTTGCGTAAGAGATCCGTGAGGATCCCGAGCGCAGGGGTTGGTCTTCTCTGTTCCATCCCGGAACGGGGACTGGAACATATCTGGTTCGGGGAGGGGCTTCCTCCTCCATTGGGTGAACGGGGGTCTGGGGGCGCGACATCTCAATCGGCGCTGGTGAAAGGGGTTTCGGGGGTGAAGGTGGGGACACAGCTGTGATTAGCTGCATTGGTCGGGGCGCTAATACTGCGCGGGTGAGGTGGGCGAGCGGTGCTTCGGGTTATCGACAGGAATGCCGATGGAGGGAGGCTGGGTGGGAGTGGACCAGTCAGGGATCTTTGTGACACGGCCGAGTGGAATAGCTCGGACTCGTCTTCGGAGTCGGATGGGGGGACGCGGTAAGACGTCCTGGTATGAATCGCGGTGTTAAAGCCGGGCAGGGGTTCGATATGCCACAAGGGCGATGGTGGGATCAAGGCAGTTTTTTGCTCACAGAACAGTCCGGGGTCTTCTACGACTCCCCCTGCGGCTGCGAGATAGCCCTCTCCGAGGATTAGGCTAGTGCTCCTTTGTCTGCTTTACGCGGGGACGGTCTCAACGTTTCCCGTAGCGTGTAGCGACGTCTGTCTGAGTGAACCACGCAAGATTGGCGCTGCAATTGTTTAACGTCCGTGTGGACGACGTGAGGTGTTGGTAGGAGTATGGGTCTTCGGGTAAGAGGCTGCTGCGGTGGCAGAAAGGGTAAGGGTAAAGTGGGTCGGTGTGGAGAAAGGGAAAGGAGGTCAGAAGTGGCGGTACGAGGGTATGAGGGGTAACCTTTTATTATGTCACAGTTAAGACCTGAGCGTCCACTCTCGGTATGAAGAGAGGGATTGGGTAGTGCTCGTAGTAGATCTCAAAAGATGATGGAATAAAAGGTTAACTACAACAGCGTAATAGCTACTCTACTTATACTGTCTAGGGAACCATGTGAACTAATCTATATATACTACAACTACCCTTAACCGCATGTTCTCAGTGTCCTTGCTTCATCCTCATGTCCTGACATCATTTCTGACATCATCGTGACGTCATCCCTTGGGTCGGGCCGGTCTTAGTCATAGCCTCTTTGTCATCCAGCGCTTAGATCTCTGGCGCTTAGATAGGTGTTGGAACGATAGATCTTATCTAATCGTGACAGAGGCTGGAGGTTGGAGTTTGTTGACAAGACATGGTGGCACCAGACTCAATGCAGAACGCGCTGACCCCGACTTCCTGCAATGCGCCCGAGGCGAGTGCAAAGGCAGGGTGTTGAGAAGTAGAACGCATCCCCAGGACACATTCTGAACCCGGATGTCCTAAGACGCACCCGAGGCGAGTGTGAAGGGAGGGTGTCCGGGGGTGAGAGACACGACGTGGGGGCAACTTGTGTTTGACCAAACCTGCATGATCTCCACGTGAGCACTTGACATTTCTCCCACAACGCACTACAACGCATTGCTATTGTCCGTCAAATCACTCAAAAATGTAACCAAACATTTGTTTCAGCTGGGGGTATGGTTGAAACATCTAGTGGAGTATCAGTAACATCAAATGAACAGTCCGAGAACCCGCCCCAGCGTACAGTTGAAATTGTTGACCAGTACTCAACGCCACCTGCTCGATTTGGAAGGTCATCTCGTCGATTTTTAAACATTGGGGGTTCGGGGTTATTTTTCCTGGGAAGTACTCAAAAAAAGAGGTATACCCCTCACCGAGATCATGTGATTTGGTGCATGGTTGTGTAGATTTTTAAAGACTGGACAGAAACACGATATCCGACGGACAGCAAATGAGTGCTGATGGGACCGAAACGGCAAAAGCTCGGGACAAAATTTTGATATCCCATGGAGATTTATGGTCACTTTTTCAGGACCAAAACACCTTTCCTCGAGGACATCGAGGATATGCTGGCAGAGCAGAACACACTCCTGAGGGATTGAACTGTGGTTGGCAGGGCATACAGAGGACATGGTTAATGCCTTGGGAGGTACTAGTGCATGAACAGCACAGGGTTAATGCCTTAAGAGGGTCGTTGGTAACCGCTGGCTCGCAATTTTGACACCGTTGAACAACCCAAATCAGACAATTCTGGTTCAAAAACGCAAGATTATCCTGTATCGGGGGACCAAGCAAGAATATATGCCTAGTTATATTTTTCATGGAATCTATGTACAAAACGGAGTATACTGCCAACCAAGATCAGGGGATTTGACCTAGTAGTTGTTGAGATCCAGAAAGAGCGGACAGAAAATTGTTGATGGCTGGACCAAATTAGATTACCGGGCGGACCGGAAATTGATCTTGATAGGACATGATCTCGGCTTCCTCGGGACACAAACGTCTTGGCAGGAGAACAAAAAAGGATTTCCACTTGGACAACAAGTGGAAACGAGGCTGACAGAAATCCTTGACAAAGGGGACATAATACACTTTCGTGGAGGACACGATCGGCGTGTTTGATGAACACTAAATTGATGGCCTGGACAGGAAAGTGATGTCGGGGGACATCAATAGTACACGCGAGGAAGCCGAGGTGTTTGCGAACATCGACAGGCGCTTTGATGGGGCGTGATGGCAGGCACGGGAACATCCGATGATGCTGGCGGAGATGCGGCGGAGAGGTGTAGCCCTTGAGACCGAACATATCGGGGAAACTCCGGTTTGATCCGAATGCTGGCCAATCAGAGCGTGGGACGAAATCTATATTTTGAAAATTCGGACAGACAGACAATTAGCCGTCTCAGACCTGGTTACCTACGGAACCAGGAATTGAATGCAGAAGACCAGATCGTTGGATACAGGCCGGAGCCTTTCCCGTTGCATTGGAGACTATCCCCGCAGCGGTCGAGGTGGAAGCCTACTCCGCGCCAGTGCTCGGTGACGCTTTGGGTTAAACTGGCTCGTATGGTGGACAGAGTCTGAATGTCGTTCGTTCCTGTCGCCAGAGTGTCTGCGCTTAATTCGAGGTCTGGGCCTCTCGGGATCTGTACGGATGCTATTACTTTCGTTGTTAATCATTTTCTCAGGCTCGTAATTTACCGGATGTAGATGCATGGCAACTTTCATAATCTGCTGGTGGGTGCCGGGCTCTCTGATTCGATGCTCGACTCAGCCGGGATTAAGCCTCAAAATATAAGGCTTTCACAAATCCAGCACTCTTCAAGGTATTTTCCCGATCGTGATATTCTTGGGACTGATGGTTATCAGCTTCATTTGTCGCATAAATTACGGCGTGGGAACTCGTGGGAGGCAATGATTGAGTGCAGCACTGATTAATGAGCACCGGCGGTGACAGCTTCCTCTTGGCGGCCTCTTAACCACGTCGATGGTCGACCCCTCCTACACAAACCCCCATCATTCTGTCTGCGAGTGCTTTTTCAGCGTAACCGAAGTTCCAGAACAACCATGCCGAACGCCCTTCCCGAAAAACACCCAAATATGGGTTTGAGGGTGTTGTCTCTAGGTGATGCAGACATATCTACTATCCTCATGTGTTATTCTTACAGGCTTGACTAGACGGCGGCGGAGTTGGGGCCCTGTCTGAGCTGCTCATACTCGAACGGCTGATGTATCGGACTAAGACTGAGCGCGGGCTTGACACGATGCCTTCCCCATGGGAATACTTCGAACTCATCGGAGGCAGCGGCACAGGAGGGTGAGTGGTATTTCCTCAAAAGCTCTCAAAAGCCGATGGGACATGTAGTATCATCGCCTTGATGTTGGGACGTCTGCGGTTGTCCATACCGGAGGCGAGGTCCGCGTATGAGAAGCTCCGCCCACAAGTTAAATTGGGATTCACGGAGCGGTTCCAAGCCAGCAGACTTGAGGAAGAACTCAAGAATATATTCAAGGACGAAAGCATGAAAGATGATCGACCTGATGCCTGCAAGATGTATGTCTTTGTACCTCGAGACCTGGTTAATATCCTCAACAATTCCCAGCTTTGTATGTGCAATGAACGAAATGAACATGAATGCGGGTCTTCCCGAACTCTTTCGCTCGTATGACACTCTTGAGGAGCCCGCCACCGAGTGCATGGCATGGGAGGCCGCAAGGGCCACCTCTGCTACACCAGGACTTTTCAAACCTGTGGAAATTGGAATGGAAGGGATGCGGCAGCGATACATCGACGGCAGTATCGCCCACAACAACCCTACGTCTTTGGTCCTCCAAGAAGCGAGAGAACATTATCCCTCGCGACCGGCTGTTCTGGTGACCAGCATAGGGAGTGGACATCCAGACACGATTCAGATGCCGAGATCGCCGAGTCTGAACACCATTGCAACAGTCCTGAAGAACATTGCAATGGATTGCGAAAGGATTCATGAAGATAATGCCCGCAGATTTCGAGTCATTCCCAACACGTACTTTCGCCTGAATGTTCTGCAAGGCCTGCAGGATTTGGACCCCCAACAGTGGGAAAAATCAACAGAAGTTTTGGCCCATACGAATGCCTATCTGAAGATGCAGGACACGAAAGCTAAACTCACTGATCTTGTGAAGGTCCTCCTGAGTAAGTCTGAGTATTGTCTGGCCCGCTCGACTGCGTGATAAACTGATTATTGGCAGACCCCGTGATTCCTGTCTCTGATTCACCTGTGTATCTCAAAGTATGCCCACCCCCTACGATCTGCTTTACTGGCAGAAACGACATTCTCGTGAAGATGGCCGAATATTTCAGTGGAAACATTGGGAGGCGTCATATCTTTCTGTTACACGGTCTCGGAGGGGCCGGAAAGAGCCAGATTGCTTTCAAGTTCATTGAGGAGTCGGCCATTCCGGAACCACGGTGGGTTCCCTCTGATGCTGATGATGACAGAACCTGACACAACTAATACAGGTTTTCCGAAATATATTTTGTGGACAGTAGCTCTGAGCAAACCATTGAAAATGACCTGGTCACAATTGCCGTCGCCAAAAAATGCGGGAAAACTGCGAAAGACAGCTTACTTTGGCTGTCTCTCCAACATAAAGAATGGTTGCTGGTGTTCAACAATGCAGATGACACCCGTCTCAATCTCGTGCAATATTTTCCTACTGGCTCTCATGGAAACATCATCATTACCTCCTGCAATCGCGAACTTGGTCAACATGCACAAGCGGAATATAAAGTCGACCGGATGGAGCTTGAAGATTCTGTTGATCTTTTGCTTTCTGCTGCACGGCATGATACCGAGGACCCGGAAAATAGGAGGATTGGCAAGCAACTTGTGGAGGTATTAGATGTGCATATTCATAGGACTCGTGATTGACCCTCTCACTTGCAGAGACTTCACTGTTTCCCCTTGGCTGTTGCACAGGCTGGAGCGTACATTTCATCTTCACGTGCTCTTCAAAAGTATCTGGACTTGTACGAGAGCACCACCAAGCGAATTCAACTTCTGAACCAGCGCCCGCTGCAATCAGACTTCGAGTGGTCAGTTTATACTACTTGGCAAATCAGCCTCGAGCAATTGTCCCCTCGGGCAGTAGAACTGCTGCAACTGTGTTCCTTCCTCCACCATGATGGAATTACCGAGGAAATCTTTCAAAATGCTGCCTCATACCAAATCAATGCAGACGGACCGACAGAGACCGAGCTCAGCGAGCCTCTGGAATTCTTGGCTGGTTTTGGGGAAACATTGTTGAACAAATGGGATTCACTGAAGTTTATACCACTCACCAATGAGCTGGGTCGGTACTCCCTCCTCGAATTCCAGGCAGCTTCGAGGAACATCACATTCTCGATTCACCCGCTGGTCCACGAGTGGTGCCGGACAATTGTGAATGTGGACGCCCACACCGAGATTTGCATGCACAGATTGCTCGGGATGTCTATCTCATCTAACACTGCCAGCTTCCGGTTTAACCACCAGATTTTCCCCCACCTCGATGCTCTCCTCTTCGTGAATACGACTGAGTCCGGACGTCAGCCGCATGTTTTGGACACATTATTTGCCCACCAGTGTCTCCGCGTGTATTACGACGAGGGGAGGTGGAGTGATGGAGTCGAACTGGGAAATACAATGCTGCAAAGTGGATCCCCACAGTTAACGGAGCCTAGAGCCCTCAATATTCAAAACACGGTAGCCATCCTATATGGTGAAGCAGGGATGCACAAGCATGCCAGGGAACTCAAAGAATCGTTGCTGAAGCGGAGAACAGAACTATTTGGCCAGGAACACCCAGATACTCTCTTGGCCATGCAAAATCTAGCCACGACTTACGCACGCCTGGGAGAAGCCAGGCGTGCCGCAGCGCTGCAGAACACAGTTTTGACGAAGCGCATTGAGACTCTCGGGTTGCATCAAGACACTCTGACTTCCATGTCAAATATGGCTTCAATGTGGGCGCAACTGGGAGACTTCAAGCTTGCTGAACAGATGCAAAGCATGGTCATGGAAAATTGCATCAATTTGATGGGGGAGGATCACCCGGATACCCTCATCATCATGGCTAATCTGGCTGTGACGTACTCCCATCTCGGGGACTGCAAGCATGCTGAAGAGCTGGAAAGCACAGTGTTGAAAAAGCGCACTGTGATTCTGGGGGAGGATCACCCAGAAACTCTGCGGGCCATGGCTAATCTAGCCCTGAGGTACTCACAGCTCGGAGAATCCCAGCGTGCTGTAGAGCTGGAAGAAAAGGTCCTTGCCCAGCGCATTCGAATCCTTGGTGAAGGTCACCCTGATACTCTGCAGTCCACAGCCAATCTGGCTACGACATACACTAACCTTGGAGATGTCAATCACGCCCAGGAGTTGGAAATCATGGTTTTGAAAAAGCGTACCGCGCTTTTTGGGGAGGATCATGCAGATACCATGATGTCCATGAACAACCTGGCTGTCACATACTCAAACCTGGGGGACTTCCAGCGCGCTGCGGAGCTGCAAATGAGGGTCTTGAAGAAGTACATTGACCTTTGTGGGAAGGAGCACCCAGATACTCTGCAGGTGATGGCCAACCTAGCAGTGACGTACTCCCACCTTGGACAACTCGGGCATACGGAAGAGCTGGAAACCACAGTCTTAACCAAACACACAGAAATTCTTGGCGAGAACCACCCATCTACTATGATGTCCATGTCAAATCTGGCCGAGACGTACGCGCTGCGAGGGGAATTTAGGGGTGCTGAAGAGTTATGCACCAAGGCCATGACCAAGCGGCGCGAACATCTCGGGGAAGATCACCCATATACAGTGATGTCGATGGGTAATCTGGCTGGGAAGTACGTAGACCTAGGTCAATTCCGACGAGCAGAAGAGCTAGGAAACAGGGTCTTGAAAAAACGCCGCGAAATTTTGGGAGAGGATCACCCAGATACCATATATTCTACGGGAAAACTGGGTCGGACATACTCCAAGCTCGGAGAGCTGAGGCAGGCTGAAGAGCTGCTAATACCCACCCTGAAAAAGCAGAGGATCAACTTGGGTGCAAATCATTGGAGAACTTTGAGCACCATGGTCGACATTGCAGAGACATACTATCAACAGGGGAGATGGGACGAGGCAGAGGGTCTTCTCGTGACAGTTCTGGTCCGTCGTTACCAACAGAACGAAAACCAGCGGGAGAAACTGGTCGGGATGGGCCAGCTAGCCAAAACATACTCGCAGAAGGGGTACCTAGACCAGGCCGCAAGCCTTCAGGACCTCAGTGGCAAAGAATTGGAGAAGATGTTCGATTCTAACCATCCGGATATTCTCGAAATACGAATGCACCTCTGCACAACATTCCGAGAACAAGGAAAATTGGAAGAAGCGCAACGGCTCCTGGCAGACGTCGCAACCAGAATGGCAGACTCGGACGCATTGGGAAAGACCCATCCTACCACCCTCAAAGCTCAGGCGGAGCTGGCAACTACATACCGCCACCTCGGGCGTTTGGCTGGGGCGCAGACACTCGGGCAGGAGACTCTGGAAAAGCAGAAAGTCCATCTCGGTGATGACCATCCAGAGAGCCTGCGCACCATGGCAAGTCTCGGGCTGACGTACTACGCCTTGGGACGATTCGAGGAAGCGCAAGAGCTTCAGGATCGGGCGTTGCAGACGCGACGAAGGATCTTGGGGCCTTTTCATCCTGAGACAGAACACAATGAACACGAGTTGGCCGCGACGCTGCGACAGATCAAAGGGGAAGCACTCGAATGATGGGCCTCCGAGAGACATGTCCCGTATGCTGCAATGCCAATGGTGCGTCATTCTGCTGCTTATTGCCTTTCTGTCGTGATCTTCAATCAGATAAATATTTCTGTTTTGGACAGCTGGAGGACATATTTTAGGCGACACTTTTGATTTTGTTGAAGTATATTGCAATGTGTTACCTCCAAGTGAGGAGCCGGAAAGATACCGTGAGATAAGTCTTGAATGAACGCCGAAAGGACCACCTGTTAGTACAGGGAAAGCCCAGATAAAGATGACTAAAGAAACTTCCAGGTCGACTGAGCTTTCTGTATCTTCCCCGTGTTGTAGGCGGTAGCGACGCACGAGACGAGATTTGCCGTGGAGATTAACTTTCAACTTGAAAGGAAGCCCGAGTGGTGCCGGCGAAGGCGATGGAGAGATTCATGTCGTACCGTCACGGAAAATCACCCGTAATTTCTGAGTACTAGTCCACGTGAGTCTCTGAAATCAAGGTAAGCTTCCGTGAAGTAAACAGACAGATAATGGCAAAGGAAGATGATCGTGAAGACCCTATCGCGATGGTTGACCCAGACGAGACATAAGAGGACTGGGTTCGACTGGAAGATAAGACCGTAGAAAATGGCGCCTATGTCTTCATCCCGTGATCCAGACTGTGTATCTGGAGGTTTGTGGTTTAGGCTTCAGACATGTTCCCAATTTCTTCGAGCGATTCGGAGCACGCGAATTGTGATCGGGCTTCCGAAGTTTTTCCTACGATATTTTGGGCAAATCTTTTCGGAAGGACCAAAAAATTAGATTTGTGATCGGAGTTGCAAGCTGACGCAACGTGAGTTTACGAACGGCTTGCTTAAGTGTTAGATAAGGAAGATTAGATACGAGAATTTCGAAGCACGTGTTCTTTTCACACGTGCGGTGCGCGCGTCAAGAATTCCTGGACGCGCTCATCCTTGTACATCTGGTTCTATATTCCCTCGACCTCGGGGGAATTTTTGAGCATTTCTCAGCAATGGTGGCAATGTCCAACGCAGGCACCTCCTTGCCTCTTCCAGTAGACTTTGATTTTGCAGCTTGTATGAAAATTCCAGCCGACAATATTCCTGGTATTGGCATAGGGTTGTAATTCCCATCACTACTGTTCACGCACGAGTACCGCCATGTCGGCGTTCTGCGCCCGATATCCCGCACCACTGCCGCTGCCGCCGCCGACGACGCCACGCGCCTAGCTGGCGACATTCCTGCTCACAACGCTCCTCCCCGCGCTGCTCACCGCCCTTATGGTGGTTATAACCGGGGATACGCACCTTATGGCTATTAAATTTCTGTGAACATTGCCTGCAATGTTATACTGTACATGCCTCACCTGATTCTCTTGTACAATACTCATGCCTACCATCCCCTCTGCGAACGAATGTAACAATTGTATTTTATTTTTCACGTGCAGAGTACTTCTTGAATTGGGCAATGTAGTGAGGAGGAAATTATTTTCGTTGCACATTATTCCTTCACCTCGGCGCTACTTGACTATAAAAAATAGCCATGTAATATGCAAGACACAAAATAATCTGTGATGGCGGTCATTAAACGCACCTTACTATGCCTATACACCCGAATGAAACCGATTTTGGTACCGTGGGCCCTCCTGGATCACGGGAGGGTTTTGGGGAGGTGGTACTTCCCTCTCGCAAGTGCCTGCCGGCTGCGAGTTCAAAACATGCAATCAGCAGGAGTCAGGGTACCCAGGGGCCTATCCCTGGCTACCAAACACGAGGCCCCTTCTGTAACGGTTCTGTGGCTCTGGATGTTACAGAGCATAGCGAAGAGCAGCAACTTAGTACCTCTCCCAGTATTTTCGCTCCAACTGGACACGTACCCATAAGTGTTGATAATGATGCTGCGGAATATGTTGAGATGGAGACCTAAACACATTTCAATACTGTCGAAGGTACTAATGAATCGCCGGATGTGCGTATGGGAGATATTGAGGTGACAAACGACCGTGGTTAAACAATAATAATCTACCAGCGAATACAACAAATTAAACGGACACTGAAAGCTATGAACCAGAGAATCTACAACAATACACAGATCAACAGTATTCGCAAAATGATATAAATTGCGAGCCAACAATCACTCGCTTCAATGGAAATGGCTGGGAAAATGAGAATATAGCAATCCAAAAGAGACAAAAACCCCCGCGCGTACTAAAATCTGGCAAGTTCACTCGATCAAATTTAACCATTGGTACACTCAACATTGCCGGTCGTGATGCAAGCATTTCAATGCGCCACAAAAATCACAAATTTAAATTCCTGAAGCAAACTATTGACTCAAATAATTTGGCTGTCCTTGGAATACAAGAGACCAACTTGGACACCGAATCGGCAACACAATTCAACAATGTCTTTGGCCGCTGGTTCAAATTACACCACTCTGCTCACCCCGAAAAACCGAGCTCAACAGCAGGAGTGGCATTTGTTCTTAACAAAAAATTCTTGGACACGGAAAATATCTATCAATATGAACTAATCCCAGGCCGCGCCTTCATGACTCTTGTTCCGTGGCATAAGGGAGAATCATTGAACATCCTGAACATATATGCTCCAAACCGCCCTGAGGAGAGGGACAAAATGTGGAATAAACTTTGGAAAAAATGGGCTGATGACCCGCAACTACCATTCCCCACTGTTGCACTGGGCGACTGGAATTTTGTTGAAGATCCACTAGACAGAAATTCGGGAGCAGCAGAGACCGTTCCAGAAAGCTTCCATAGGCTTAAGGATCTGTTACGTCTACATGATGGGTGGCGTGCTACATTCCCTGACACGCGAGATTATACTTGTGTTCAACACAGAAGCGACAGACAGACCGGCGAAATTTACACCTCTTACTCACGCCTCGACCGAATCTCCGTTGATAACCAGCACTTCAAAAATTATCGCGGCTGGGAAATTAAACACTGCCCGGTGAAAGCGACCACAAATTGGTAATCACGCAATTGACATGCAGACCAGAAGAGCAACCAGGCCATGGATGATGGAGCATGCCATTGTACCTGTTGAAGACTCGAAAATTCATGATAAAGTTCAGGCTCTAGCTGGTCAACTCCTGAAGGACCTTGACGAGCTCCAATCCTCTGAACGCGACCCGACGAACAATATACAGACTTCATGGGCAAAATTCAAGTTAAATGTCATAACCTATGGCAAACACTGCTCGCGGTTCATCACAAATGATACAACTCAGCAAATAAGAACATGGAAGGCTCAATTGAGTATTGTGATCCATGATGAGGAGATGCCGCAACAAGATAGATCTTTGGCTGCCTACTTAGTGGAGAAGAACATTGCGGACCGCCTGCAGGAGGAATCTGAAAAAAAGAAAGCATTGTCTGAAACACGCTACGATGTTGAGGACGAGACTTTGCGAACAACTTCTTGGACTCGTTCAGCCAAAGGCTATCACCCGAAAGAATCAATAAATGAATTCAGGGAGGTTGACGATGCAAATTCTCCCACACCACGCTACGAAACACGCCCAAAAAAGATGGCGCAGATGGCCAGGCACTACCACGATTCGATTCAGAATAAAGATAATCCGGATGAGTATGGACGAATGATGGCGACTACCATCACACTCGAACAATGCAACGTTCATGTATCTGAGACTGAGTTCAATGAGATGGACAAGGAACTTGCAACTGAAGATGTTTGTGAAGCACTCAAACTCTCAAACAACGGCAAAGCACCTGGATTAGATGGTCTTCCTTATGAATTCTACAAAATGCTGGATATCATATTCCGACAAAGCAAAGGAACCGACCGCAAAATGTTTGATGTGTTATCGTTCCTCACGAAACTATATGCCAACATTGAAAAATATGGCATTGTCGAAAGTTCCAAATTCAATGCTGGATGGCTTTGCCCTGTCTTCAAAAAAGGAGACCATTCGGTGATCAGCAACTATAGACCAGTGACTCTCTTAAATTGCGACTACAAGTTAATGACAAAAACCTACTCATTGCGTTTAATGAATGTTGCCCCATCTCTTGTACATCCCAACCAAGCGGGATTTATGAAAGGAAGAAAAATTGAAGATCAAGTCAAGCTCGCAAAATTCCTCCTAAACTATGCAAAAGCGGCAGAAGAGGATGGAGTCATAGTAGCCCTCAATCAGGAGAAAGCCTATGACAGAATTAATCATACTTATCTGCTCAGTGTCCTCCAATACATGGGCTTCCCTATTTATCTTGGGCTCAGTTCTGTGGGCAGACTGGTGGCTGTACACAAAAAAAACATCCAACCCAGAATGGAAAAAATGGGTTGGATTTTTTTGTGTACAGCCACCAGGCCTGCCCACAGAACTGGGCCCAAGATAAATAGGGGGAAGGCGACGTGCGATCCATCGTCCCCTTCCACATCGTTCGGACAGCCCCCTGTCGTCGGACTCGATCTCCAGAAGCTGAGCTGGTTGCGCACCGTGCACCACATCCGAATATTTGGTTCGTTGAGTACTGCATGCTGTGACAGGAGAAGCGTGGATGGGGAGGAAGATGGAGAAAGAGAAAGGGAACTCACTGCGCGGTGACTGGCGATTAGAGTCATATTATAGAGGTCTCTGCAGCGATTTTGTTCAGTGTAATCTTGACAGATGGGAAAACCTAAAGTGCGGGATCTGGAGGTATCCCGAATGCGCATAGGAGAGAGGGGACCATGCGAGTTCCGAATTCGGGAGCGCACACCCGCGAGATGAGTCTTGGATGGATTCATATCGTTGAATAGGGGGGACGCTGAGCGGGGATGGAAGATTGAGATTTAATAGCACAGAGGCGCCATAGACGGGGAAGCAAACTCGCTGGATAGAGGGCAGACAGTCTCTGGGTTTCTAGACGCATTGCCGGCGTTGCTAGTTCTGGACAGATGAAAAATCAGTCGACGGCGTATGGGTGCACACTCGAAGGTCATACAACATTTGGCCGGTACCGCGTACAAGGGATGCGGAGAGTCGCCTGAAGAAGGAGAAGCATTTTGAGGCTCAGGGAACATTTGTGATGAATTCCTGGAACCGTGCTTCTCCCACGAAACGAATACTAATCCAGCCGCTAAGCATGAGGCTGCACTGCGGGTCGAGATGCATAAAGAACACCTGAGAGCCAGAATGAAGGTCAAGACAATGCAGCCCGCTAGTAGGAGCAAGTGTTTGTGCTCACGCCTGAGCGCTGGCGTTGTCGTGGGAGAGCGCAAGAGACGCTGCTCCGATCAGCGGATCAAATCGTATCCCTTCTTCCTCTTCCTACCATCCTCAGTCTCCAGCTCTCCGGTCTTCGTGCTCTGAGTCAGCGCGCCCCTCCTTCCGGGCTCGGACGGGCCCCGATCTATTTGTCCCTCTCTGTCTATCCTTCCGCAACATCGAAGGTTTCGGACGGCCCTATTCAGCGTGACACAACGACTCAGCAATTTTGTCATGCTCACACTGTCCTCGCCTTCCCTCGTTTCGAGGGCTACACAACATCGACCGTTGAGTTAATAGTGTCTCTATGCTCCTTGCTATCCCATGATATCGCAAGAACTGATCGCGCAGCATCTCCATTCTTCATAGGTGATTCCACCGTCTCTGCGCCTCATAACTCGACAGTCTCAGACGCAGCGTTCAACCTGTTCTTGAGCATTGACCTTTCTCTTCCTGACCACCAGTTGAATGGGCGCGCAATGAGAATCTCGAACACCCAACATTATAGCCGGTGGAGACCTCTCGGGGTCTCTGGGCCGGAGATGAGCCAACGGGGCTCGCAGCGGGGATGGGAGAAGCGGAGGAAAACCCAATGTGTGACTAATCTACGACATCCGAACCTAACAAGGACAAACTATGTGGGAAGCTGCCGGCACGACCACAGGCACCCCCCTCCAAAAAACGTACAAGCAAAGCGCAGTACGTGGCGCGACCCCGCGCTCTCCAACTAACCAAACACCCCACTGCAATGTGCTGCCCAAGTATTCGCGAAATCAGTGATTACTGGATGTAGGAATCCAGAAAACACCGGTTCGAGCGACGTGATTTCGACGAGGATGGCAAGGAAAACTAACTGATCTGGTGGAAGATCTGCTAGACAATCGCCCGGTGTGTCGTAGTAGGATCCCCACGCAATAGCGGAGATTTCACCGAGGGCAAGCTGAACCCATGGGTGCTCGCGCGCACAGACGAGCGCAAGGCCACTCTGAACCGGACCATACGCCGTCTCTGCTGGTAATGAACAGGGAGATACGGGGCCCTGAAGAGGCAATGGGTCGTAGGGCACAATGGGGAGTGGTGCTGGGCGCGGCATTACAAGTACCGGGATAGGATCATCGCGGTTCTCGGAGATGGAGTGGATAGCGGCGGTGGGTTGTAACGTCGGTTGCGGTGGAATGGGTAACCATTTTGGGAGGGAGCGAGGAAAGGGGAGGCGAGCGGACCGTTGAGGAAGTAGACGCTGGGTGCGACGGCGTATCGTGCGCCAAGGATGGGGTGTTTCGCTCCGTAGTGCAGAAAAATCGCGGAGCGCGCAATTCAGCGGCATTGGAGTGCATGGTACGGAAGAGGTGTCATCTTCGTCCATGAAAAGGAGGGTCGTCGTATCGAAATGAGGCTGGTCGGGGGCAGGCTCCCAGTCGTATGGTGCTGGATCAGCGAGGTCGACATTAGGATCCGCGATGTCGGGGAGGAAAATGATGGGGGATGGTGCAGACGGCACAGAGAGAAGAAAAGCCGTACGCTCACACCTTGTGCTCTCATCCGTCTCGCGCTGCTGTCGCTCTTCCTCCTCCTTCTGCTTTCGCTCCTTCCTCCTCTGCTTCTTTTCCGTTGTGTCCTTTTTCGGCATTAATGCACGAGAAGGGAAAGAGGTCCGTGAATGTGCGTTAAAAACGCGTCCGTTACGAGTATGCCGAAGACGGTAGTGCCGGGGGCGAAGGGGGGAAGGTCAAGGTGGGAGAGGGGAGAAAAAAAAGCGAGAAATCCGCTAGCAGCAGGTGCGAGAGAATCTGTTGCTGCTCAGGAAACTGCTGGGAAACTGGAGAAGCCTTTCTCATCGCGGAATGGGCGTGGGAAGAGCGAAGCACACTCTTGTCACCAAGATGGAGACCTCTCGGGGTCTCTGGGACGGAGATGAGCCAACGGGGCTCGCAGTGGGGATGGGAGAAGCGGAGGAAAACCCAATGTGTGACTAATCTACGACATCCGAACCTAACAAGGACAAACTATGTGGGAAGCTGCCGGCACGACCACACCGGGACTTGTAATCTGTCTTTAGTCGACCCGCTCGTCTTGCGTGAGCAATGTTTCGCGAAGATTCTGTCGCGGACCGTCTGGGATCCTCATGCTTCCAGGCCAGGTCTCCGAGGCGTTTCTCTGGCCGGATCTCGTGGCTACCCTTCCCGAATTGACCTCTCCATCGGCATGAGCTTTTCTACAGATGCCCATTTGCTCGGGTAACATTCCTTTCGCACAATACCCCGCCGAACGCACCACACTCCCTGAACACGAACTAACCTGCATTCAATTCAACACGCATGCAGGCACACAAAGTCAGCCGAATCCGGCGGCACCCATGCCAAAGAGGGAGCAAGAGGGGCTGGCGGGAAGGGAAGTGGCAGTTTGCGGGGTCTAGCATGTATGTACATTCCTGGACCACTAGAACTTGTGACCGCGAATTTTCACACATGCTTAGGTGCGTGACGGTCTCCTTCCTCCCAAACCACTCCTCTGATGGATCCCCTCATTGGGTTGGTCTCGCGTTTCCGTTTTATTTTGCATCTTCTGGGTGGAGAACAGGGTATTCATTCGATGTTCTTGGCTTAAGCAGAGTTTTCTATCCTCTGTCTCTGCAAGACACAACGTGTTCATAGAGAAACTCAAACCTGACCGCAGTGTCATTTCACACAGGTGTGTCACGTTTTACCCAGCCCGTGGTGTTCCTTTCCTCACTGTCCTTCATGCAGGATTCAACACGATAAACACCGGATGTCGTTCAAGGCACACAGCCTTTGTGCAACAGAGGCTGCTCAAGTTGTTGGCGAACTGGGGTTCGACTCCCTGCGTCCGAATGTTCGGGGCTTTGAGTTCTTTTTCTTCCCATCCCGTGGCTTGTCTAACGAAACACTTATGCCAGCCTAATCCAGCCCAATCGGGCTCCCGACATACGCATTAGATTCACTGTTTCTACTATTGATCGAATCCAACTCTGGCTTATTGAGCAATGACCGACTCTTCTCGGCAGCGCATCCGTAACCTCCGCGGCCATGTCAGGTTGATACTTCCAAGACACATGCTCCTTTGGGCGTCTCGGCGATGTATCTCGGACCGTGTCAGCACGTCTAGATACCCGTGTTTATACTCGGGGAAATTGCCAGCTCGTTCTTAATGACTTCGAGTACTAGCCTCCGCACGTCTGTTTGGGTGTGCGCCTTTCTCACATTTACCTGTGTGTCCTTTGCCCAGCAGCCAGATTTCAGTTTAGGTTAACCCATCGCTCATTTTTTCGAGGACTTCACACAGCAAGGACCATAGAAGATCATCGGACGTGGTGTATGTATGCCACATCACCAATGCCGACGAATCTGACCCAGCACCAATATAACGGTTGGCAGCACCAAGCACCTTTTGTCTGACAGTCAAGGATGGCTGTCGCTCCTCCACCGGTTATCTGTAAGTTTTTCCAATCAACTCTATCTTGATTTTACCATCCACTTCCCACTTTCATGGCTACTTCACACAGAAACAAACAGTACTCGCAAATCGGACGTGAAGCATGGAGCACCCTCCCCGCGTCCAAATAATTCGTTCATTTTCTTTTTGTCTTTTGGTTTCATCCCACGGGCTAGTCCTGTCAAATGACACACAAGAATAGGAACCAGCGAATAAATATATTACCGTCTCCACATTGGAGCATGAAATTTCAATCTATTCTCTTGACCAGTTCAGAAAGGAAAATGCAACTCAAATAATCGGCCTTCTCTTTTTTAATCTCTAGGTCCGGTGCGCCGATCTCGGTCTTCCCTCGAAACCTCTCCAACACTTACACCTAATACAAAGCTTAGGCAGGTAGATTATCGGACGTGGTGCTAGGAGCATGGCCAGCATTATTGACAGGCATTGCGTGCGAACATGGCAGTCACTGGAAACCGGGGTTCGACGCCCCGTGTCCCAATGGGCTTGCAATCATGTAATATCATATTTTTCTTTACTTCTTTCCCCACCCGCTTATAGATTTACAGACCCTTTGGGAATTCCCGATACCTTACCAGGGCCCTGTCTACCGAAGCAACCACCCTTAGTTCGGGTGCGCCAGGCCGGCCCAGCGTATGGAATGACCATCCCGTTGAACCAGGCGTGAAACTCTCCAGAATAATCTGACAGCCGTAATTTAAATCCCCGCGAAGTTGGTTCTTTCAACCTTTTCTTCGAGTGCATACACTTCATGCAGCACTCAACAGGATACATTATCGGATGTGGAGCACGCAGCACGACTAGCACTGTCGACGGGCACGAACATAGCAGTTGCTGGCAGACAGGGGCTCGACTCCCCGCTCGAATGCACACGGTTGTCGTTTTTTTCTTCTTTCCCCCCGACCCTGATCCTCCAGCGTGATCAATGACCTCTAGTTCACGTGTGGAATCCAGAAATACTTTGCACGATATCAAGCCTCTGTTCACCAGTTCACTGAAATATTCACACAGCACATGACCTACTGAAACGGAACGATTGAGTCACGGTGCAATTTCGCCGACCCATGTTTACTTCCTCACCGACATCACACAGAAACGAAGAAGCCTAGCAAATCGGACGTGGTGCGCAGAGCACAGCCAGACTGCTTCAGTCCTTCAGATATCTAGTTTTCTGGCAAACTGGGGTTTGACTCCTGCGTCTGAATGTACAGGCGCATGTGTTGCTTTTCTTTTCTTCAGCGGAAGTCAACTAAGAAAGTGCACCCGCCGCACCACTCCCAGCATCCTCGGCAAAATTGCATCGAACTCAGCGGAACGTGTGAGATGCTGGACTCACTTGGGCCAACTTTCTTTACCTCTTCAGCTGGGACTGCACAAGACAAGCAATCGGATGTGGTGCACAGCGCACCGCATTTCTCTCACTTTCTACAATATTGTTGGCAGCTCGGAGAATAGTTCTGCTTTTTCTGGTTTCTTTCTGCACGCTGTTTCTATTAGATCTCAGATGGTATTCATGAAGAGACTACGCATCTCTCAACCTGTTGAACTCTCTTGACCAACGTGCAATGCAAATCCGCACGAAATTCACTCAGGTGCATTTCTTTGTTCTTCCTCCCTGGAATTTAACCCACTCATTCCTCCCATACGGCTCCTGAACGACTCAATAAGATAAATCATCGGACGCGGTGCTGGGAACACAGCCAGCTTCTATTTGTGCTTTCCATCGCCAGTCCCATGTTGCTAGTCTCACCTAGACAGACGCAACAACAATTCCAACTCGTACCTCGTTTGTTGAAGTCTGTTGGTTACCGTGTCTGGTCGCGTTAGAATCTGCTGACCCTTCCCGACTGTCAAGCCCATGCATATATAAAAAAAGGGTTTACAGCCCCATGGGTGCCGTTAAGGCTATGGGGAAGGGGTGGGCCTCGAAGAGAACCCTTTATGGTGGGCGACTACAAACTGATGACAAAGGGATACTCTTTACGGTTGATGAATGTGGCACCTTCGCTGGTACATCCTGACCAAGCTGGATTCATGAAGGATAGGAAGATTGAAAACCAGGTTAAACTTGCAAATTTTCTCTTAAACTACGCGGATGCCGCAGAAGAGGATGTACTACAGAAGATGGGCTTCCCCAAAAAGTTCTGCAACACAATCAAGAGCCTTTATACCAACGCAGAAACAGTAGTCATCATCAACGGTGAAACCAGTAAACCATTCATGGTCACTCGTGGCATGAGACAAGGGGATCCACTGTCCTGTTTATTATTCAATCTTGCTATTGAACCCCTGGCCTGCTTAATACGAACTTCAGATCTCAAGGGAGTCAGACTACCAGGAACCAACCAAAACCTGGTAGTGTCGTTGTTTGCGGACGATACCTCGATATACCTTTCATCCCAGGACTCATTAAAGACACTCTGGGAAATTCTGAGCCTGTGGTGTGCTGCCTCAATGGCAAAATTCAACCAAAATAAAACAGTAATTCTACCTTTTGGGAGTGCTCGGTATCGAGCAAAGGTGTTACGCGAAAGACGGATCAACAGCCGGGACCACATTGGTGGAATCTCGGAGTCCATCAAAATCTTGCTGGATGGACAGACATGCCGAATATTAGGAGCATGGATTGGGAACGGGGTCCCATACATTACACCCTGGCCAACAGTGGTCGAAAAAATTGCCAGTGGCCTTGAAGGATGGAGAGTTACAACACCAAGTCTTGAGGGCAAACACCACATTATAAACATGGTCATCGGAGGTCGAACCCAGTACCTGACCAGAGTACAGGGCATGCCCAAGGAGATTGAAGAGACACTGATACGAATGGAACATGTCTTCCTATGGGAAGGAAAGCCCGCTCGGGTAGCTCATGAAACCATGAGTCTCGACCTCCTTGAGGGCGGGAAGAAAATTCTAGACATTCCGTCCAGAAATGAAGCAATTGATCTTTGGATGCTACAAGCTTATCTCACACAGGGAGATGACCATCCATTGTGGTGTTATTTTGTGGACTATATCCTGGCAAACGTCCTGGAAAAGAGCTACTTGAACATTAGACCTGGTGAAATTCACAATGTGTTTCTACAGGAGATCCACATCCCGATATTGAACAGAACACCTCTACCCGACGAAATTAAACGAATGATTCTGACAGCACGAAAGTACAACCTGAAATTTATGGGCTGTCAATAGCCAACGAAGTCAAACTCAACATGCCAATTTGGAGACATCCAGCGTCGAAGAAGCATGAATACAAGCGGGCCAAGCGGCGGGAGTCGGCCAGATGCCTGAGATTGAACCATAAAGTCAGAACGGTTCAAGATGCCCTTAAAATCGCAAGTCGGAGAACAATAAACCTGAGGAAACCTCACCAGATAAATCCTTCAGGAATAGGTCGGAAAAACTGTGGCTGCCCACTATGCCTTCGAGATTGAACAGTACTCGATTGCGACCATCCTGGGCAATGTGTTGAAACTGCGAAGATGTTGATCGACAGTATTACACCGAAATGGAACCCCACCGTACCCAATCTTGACTTCGGTGACGAGCTTACCCTGACGGATGAGGAGGTACAACTCAATGAAATGGCAATAGAGCCAGACCGGGTCATGACGTTCGATCCAAAATTCAGTTTGGTTGACATCAAGAGTGGATTCCGCATCTTTGCCTCTGAGGAATCACTTAATGAGGTCCCAGCTAGAAGGTATCAAACTCCTGGAGAAACACTGAGCACGGTGACATATTTTTTACACCCAATTATTCTCAATGCCGGTGAATTTGGGCCGAGGATTGAGTTGAAGATAATGAGGGTATCCAACGGTGCACAAGCCAGTATGAAACTGTCCCTCACGTTTGATAGGGCCGAAACTCCGTTGACATTTTCAACTGCACTCTTGGGAAGCCTGCTGCTGATATTGCAGAACAGCAAGCAAAACATTCCCCTTCTCATCTGCAGCTCATCCGAATACTTAGCACGAGTCTTGGTGAAGGAGAGGAAACATTACGAGAATGACCTCCTGGACGCTAACTTCCGAGTTTTGAAGGCCGTTGTGGCCATGTTGAATGAGAGAGTTGCGAGAACTCAATTCAAGAAGGTTTCCGAAAATCCAGCCAAGATTCTATTCCAAGAAATAGTACATCCAGTCGAGATAGACCCTGGGGTAGACCAAATGTTTGAAAACCCAGGAATGATGTTGTCCCGGGGATCTCAAAGAGTGTTCACAAATATTATATGCTCCCTATGGGTGAAGCCTTACCGAAAATTCACTGTTGTGAATCTCGACCGTATTTGATGCGCTGTAGACAAGATATGCAGCTATACACCATCTGATTGAATGATTTGGAAATCGATACGATCCACCACTCTGCAACGACGCTCACGGGAGTTTTACTGGAAATGTATTCATAACACCTTCAGAGTGGGAAGTTTCTGGTCCCATTTTGAGCACCTGGAGCGAAATGGGACCTGCCAGGTGTGCGACGCGATCGAGAGCTTAGAGCACATTGCACTGGAGTGCAACTCACCGGAACAGAAGTTAATTTGGGCCCTCTCGAAACAGCTATGGTTGAAAAAATATGATACTTGGCCAACCCTGAACTGGGGATTGATCTTGGGCTGCAACCTGGTGAAATTTAGGTCTCTATCTCGCCACGAAATGCCAGACCGCCAGAAATAATATTATGTAAAGAGACTGCGGTCGGTATAGACTGTCGCTTAAGTAATCAAGATCTTACCTTATCTGGAAATTTCCATCAAATTCATATTGTAAAGGCTACCAACTACTGTACACATCACTCATAAGTACAAGTTATGCCAGGAATCGCCATGGCCCCACCCCCAAGTGGATCCTGGCTTTTTGCCTTCCATCTGTGCCCCCATTTGCCTTTTTGCCTCCCATCTGAGACCATCTGTGATTCCACTTCTAACAGGTTACAGGCCCCCACCTACCACTCTCTACTACTACCCATATCTTGCAGCTTCTGCCCCTTTTCTCATCTACAGGTGGATTCACCCTCTGCCTCTTGTCTCTTCTCTCTGCCCTCATTGTCACACGTCACACGTCACATCAGTAACCATGGCACCACCCACCATCACGAGTATATACAAGAAGAGTGGGAGTGGGACTCGCCGAGTCCCACTCCAGGTAAGCAAGTCCCACCCAGGACTGTCCACAGTGGGACTCCATCTGCTTGATGCGACTCCAGTGCAACTCGATAATCTTGTCAGATCAAGCAACAGATCAAGGTGTCTGACAGTATGTCCATTGATGTCCGACCTGCATCATTTTGATGCGCGCAGACCTCGTTCACACGCTCCGTGTTCAGTAAGATTTCTCATGGCAGACACGCACGGGAATGGATTCAATATTACAACTTATTTATACATTACTCGGAGGAGCAACTAAACAGGAAGTCTGTTCGAGTGCAGCAGAATTGTCGCGGAAAACAATGGAATGTTCGCAGAAGGACAGGCTTGGAATCAAAGTGGAAGGGAAGTGGGAGGCGGGGTTGTCGAGCTGTGCGTGAACACGGACTTGTAGTTCCAACAGGAAGGTGTAAATTCACAACCAGAGTGTTAAGCCTGTGACAATTTTGTGCTTGTAGATAAATTATATTTCGATTGTGTTAAACTGAGCCCTGTGGCAAGTCATTTTTGACGTTGGGATGATAAACTACGATGAAAATGGAAGTTGAAGGATTAATGTAGATCTCAAAATGAGATATGATTTCGAGGCTCACATTGGTTGGGGTGATTCGCTGTACCCAAATCATCAAGGAGCACATTCTGGTTCATGTTTGCGCTGAACCTGCTGTTGAACTCCGTTGCATGGTCTGGTGGAAGAACACCTAGGACACAGTGACCCGAATTCAATTCCGGTACCGTATCTGTGGGCAGTTCAAATCCAAAAAGAATCAGTAATTTTGAGACTCATGTTGAAAGACTTGATTGAGTTAAATCTGTTCCCCAAAGCCGTGATTTTCAGATGGTATGAATGTGTCAGCTGATTTCTAGGGTGAGTTGTGAAATAACAAATTACATACCATTGACATGGACAGGTGAATTGCTTTCGAAAGCTGTAGGTTTGTGAAGGGTCAATTCGGGCATCACGAGAGCCTCAGCAACTCACCTTGAAGTCCAACATCTAAATGGTCATCCATCGTCCCCATTCTGGCACCATCACCCTCATCAGCAGCATCCAATGGGACGTCATCGCCAACAGGATGCTCGCTAGGTCTCCTACCCTTGAGGCGAGCACCGGCTAATCTGCTATCTCTCAGCCGTTGGATCTCCTTGTCAATTTCGGCTCGGCGAACAGCCCACTCGCGACGGATTGACATCTCGGCTTTGACATCCTTCCAAAGCGCAATAACCTGCTCTTGGAGATCAGTATGGTGCCAGTCGAGTTTCATCTTGTCCTGCATTTGTGCTTCAAGACTTCTCTGCCGCTCACGGGATGCCTTGTTTTCCTCCGCACCGCTGTTGCGCTCCTCCTTGAGGGTGTCATAGCTGGTCAACTGACTGTTCCGGATGGCAGCCTTATGAGCTTCCCATTTTTGGTGTTGGCCTGAGAGCTTTTCGCGCTGGGCACTTCCATTCCATCGGTTTGGCGTGACACCATCATGCTCCATCAGCACCAATTCCTGGGCTTTGATATTATCTCGCTCTTATGCCCTGCAAGAGAGTGAGAAGACGGACAAAATGAGCGGATGAAACCAACTTGAGGATCACAGTGAGAAGTCGTAAATGGGTGCCAGTCTCAGCATTGTGAGCCACATGCACACTCTCAATGTAGTTAGAGTGATTGGGTGTAATATCCCAGTTCTCTGAGGAGATTTTTGAGAGGAACTTATTGGTCGAGGGGAGAATCCAGGGATTGGCGAGTTTGTGTGCATACAAATCTTGACTTTAATTAATACCATTGATGCATACAAATTTGACTTGATACTCACATTTGATTGTGGGGTCCTCCTGAGAAGCGCAGAATGTGTGCCAGTTGTCGATTTCTTCCTTGGTTTTGAGCCCCAAAATTGATTTCAGATGTGCAATAACATATTTTGGGATGTTCTGGGGGAGCTCCTCAATGTGTCTTCAAAATAGTAAGCAAAGCCGATAGAAGCGAAAAACAGACAGGAAGTACTGTTCAAAATGAAGACAGCAGGTCTTGAGGCTGTTTGGAAGAAGTTCAAGAGGGTCGCTTGTCTGTATTTGACTGATTTCGGGGTTGTTGTATGTTGTGAGGAAGTTGCCAAAGCCCTGTGCCTGTGGAACTTCACCGTCCAGAATAACGGCCCAGCATGTGGCATCTGGGTAGAATGGAGCAAGCTTGAAGCGCTCCCTGGTGACATGGGATACTGCATCGAAGAATTTGGTAAAAAGCTGAGCAAAGGCCACCTGGGTCTTCGTGTCACAATAGAGGCTGGCAAGTGTATAGCCTGGGGCATAATTGATCAGAAAATGCCTAAAGGTGGATCCGGAACCTATGCTTCTTGAATCACTCCACAATTCCAACCACCTCCCACTCATCCATTTTGCCTTCAACTTGCTTGAGTATGAAATCAATGACAAGCGAGAGGACCTGGTGAATTAGCATCGCAATTTGGGGATGCATGGTAATGACAAGCCGGAAGCCATTCTTGGACATGCGGTAAAGATGTACTGTTCACTCTTCAAAAGCTTGCCTTCTTTCGTGTTAAGGTGATGAAGTACGCCTAGAATGTGTCAATTTTCTTGTGTCATTGAAGAAAAAGACGAATCACCTTCCCACCCCATTCTGTGAGGATATTCTGCCTTCTTTTGCATACTAATGAAATCATGAACTTTCCTGGGGTCTGCAAACACTGGACTGCTTTCTGCGACATGCTGTCCACCATAAACACTTGACGTAGAGGGTGCTGTACATTGTTCGTGAGTGATAAATCCAACAGAAACAAAGCAAGACCAAACCATTGAGCAACTTCTGGACCATAAAGCCCGTAAGTCCCATTGACTTCACTGCCATCCCAAGCTTAAACTTATCCTCTGCACTGGGTTTGGTGCTGGGATGCATCGGATGGTTATGGGGATTCCGCAGGATGACTATCGCTTCATGGTGCATGGCAGGTGATTGGTCAACAGGTATATCAATGATCATTTGGCTAGTGCATGGGCATTGTTCAATTCTGCCTGGCTTGATTTTTCCGCCAACAATATGACTGTATGCTGTGGATTGAAGAGGCTATAGGAGGCAGCGACACACGGCAATAATTTAAACCCAGTCAGCGGTGGACGGTGAGAACACAACTGGCATTCATCGTAATTGTTTTATTTGGCAATTGTCCATCATTTTCCATCACAAATTGCAGAACCTCTTTGTCTACCGTTACTGACTGGGTAGTTGACCACCTTAGTATTTTTCCCTTATGGCTGAAGGACAAAGGGTCACCACTTGGGACCTATGTGGCCCAAACGAAGGCAAGTATCCTAAGCGGCACTGGAACGGGTATGGTAAATTTACAAGGACTTTTGACGCACCCGTGAATTATTTCCGAAGGCACGCCAAAAAGGGCAGTATCTGTTCAGGCTGATTGTCGAGTGACTGGTGCTTCTAAGGTATACATAGGGTCCTAGTGGACTATTCTATAGTGTAAAATAATACATTCAACCTATAGGAGGATATACACATTGTCATCTGGAGTGGGCTGACATGCATAGGATCAACCTCTGGACCGCAACGAGCATTGCACAACAAACCAAGGGTTACATGGTCTGAAATAAGTGCCCAGGGCCTTTGTAGGAAGCATATTAACATAGCTGGGTGCTCACCTTCTCCTCTTCACATCGGCAGCTCCTCCAAAAAATCGAGGTGTCAGTACCATTGAAATTGGGTGATTTAGTGTATTGGGCCACAGTGGGAGAGGAATAAAATTCACGTATTGTTAGCGTACATCTAGAGTTGAGGTATAGACCATCATGATGAACCATGTCAGGTCCCAGACATGTAGCTTGATATGGGGGTGGTGAACTTGGGCTGCTGGAGATTAGAGGGCAATATTTCTAGGAGTTGAGCAAGGGGAAAGCGCACAGTGGTAAAGTCTTATGTGGATGGTCCGAGGGTAGGGAACATAGCAAACCCAAAAACTCGCGAATCTACGAAGAGTTGGTGGAGAAACGGAAGAAACAAGGCCTCGATGTCAGCTCAGAGTTAAGGAAATGATGTTCTCATGTTTCGGCCTGTGGTCAAACACACCACAACTTCTGATCACGGCATCATCCACACACCAAATCCGGTATGGACGTCCTTCAGACATCATATTCCCTCTCTGCAGACAAACTTTCGCCAATGCTCAAGTGCAAAGTGATGTATTTTTCAAGTGGTCAACTACCTAGTCCGTGATGGTACATTTGGAGATATAGGCCAATAAAGATGATGGCCTCGCTTGGACCGAGTCCATTTGGAGCAGCCAATGAAATATTGTTTTCCGTGCTTGGAGGGATTCTGTGAATGTATTACGAGCCGGAAAATTCAGGGCGAGGTCACTGACATGTAGGCAAACAAGGGTTGGTGCTCCTGTTATATACCAAGCTGAGAGACTCCAGAACCGGAACCGGGAACCAGAGGATCGGAACTTCCGGAAAGTATATGGGGAGATAACACAAGCACCACAGGACAGTAGGATGTGTGTACTACCAAGGCCGGTGAAGGAAAGAAGACCGGGGAATTAACCGGAGGACAACTCAGTGCAAACTGGAGAGCAAAGCAATGTTAATTATCAAACTGAAGTACATGGCATTTTTGGCTCGCACCACACACCTAGAATGATATTAACACATTTATAACAAAGGATTGGGCAAACCCACTGGTATGACCATTCATTCATGTGTATCCAGAGGTTGCAGGACCCATTTCCTAGTCGTGGCAAGCTTGGAAATGGACTACTGAGGTCAGTGATGATGACCTTTCTCCAATGTGGGCGGATTGGACGAACAAAAAAAAATCCCACAAGCTGTTGCAAGAGTATTTTGTCCAATTCACCTCAACCTCACCACACGCTTCGTCGTCTGAGCTATTTGCGGCTCTTGGAGAAGATTGGTTCGAACCCCTTTGGTCTACAAGCCAAAATTTTACTAATTCCGATGTACTCATGAAAAAGCAAGGTGTTTAGCAAGACGGCAACTCACGGCTGAAAGCTGCGAGCCCCAAGAAGATATGTATAAGGGAAAGATGGGGCTACATATACATGTCTTTTGGTAGCTACAAGGAATGGGGGTGGGAGGGCACAGAGAAACAAGGCCATTGAGCAGTGGGCGAGCGACAAAGGTGAGGTGATTTTCTACTGCTTGGATCTTACACAGGAGAGTGCGGCTCCTTGCTGCTCTGCAATCGATCAACTAGGGAATGTTGAGTGTCTTGCACAGCCCAGCTGCATGGAGATGGTCCCTGGCCAGGAGTGACTGAGGGCACAGCAGCCATCCCGTGTTTTGCGAAGGGCACCCGGCGCTGCAACGTCGGGATGGTGCGAGGGAGAGGGAGGAGAGGATACATTCAAACCGTGCAATATTAGACTACAGTAAAACAAGTTCTAAACTCGATTAATCATCTCGACCTTTAGTGTTTACAATGTTTACAACTTTGGATACCGCCTCCGTATACTAGATACTAAGGTTGGCTGAGGCCACCTCGACGGACCATGTGTGTAGATTTTCTTTCAGTTTTTCCCCCTCAATCGTATCCGTGCGTTCTGCTTAGCCATTTCCCTTTGATAATCTCCGAAAACCGATGCTTGGCATGGAGCATACAACTGTGAATTGGAGCAGGAAATCTTGTTTGAAATAATTCATATGTACTTCCTGAGGACAATCTTGTTGGTGGAACCAAGGAATACCTTGAGACGAACATGGGTTACACTGCACTTTATAATGTAGGCATTCAGTCATGTCTCTTTCATGTTATTTAATTCTCTCAGCCCAGCGAACCTCAAACTACAGTTTCCACACTTCAGATCATCCACAGCCAGTTTTGGTTGGCCTGGCTGAATAATAAAATAAGGCTTGACACCTCCTACTCTCAATCGGGTGTGAAGGACAAGATTTCTCAATACTGGGTCCAGCGGCTGCACGAGAAAGCCAAATCTGAACACCACACCTATCTTACTGATTCAGCCACTCAGGCGTGAGGTTGAAAGGTACAGCACTCAAAGGCAATGCACGGAAAGCGGTCAAGGAAGAGATCAAATACTGGATACGGCTAGAGTTGTAGGCCTGGCTTCTCCAACAGCCTGATGACAACTTTGCCTCATTAGCTCTGAATGACGGTACATTTACGATATACCTGTCATCCTGACCGTCCTGATGCTCTCAAAAGCTGCCAGACTCGACCTGTGACCTGGTGTTCATTATAATATATTGCTACGAGCCAGAGGTAAGCACCTTTCCAATTAATACCACAGTATTTCCCATATGCTTTGTAGGTGTTGATCCACATCGAGATACACCGATTGAAATTCTGAATTCATACCTTTTGGGTACTGATAAATATGTCTGGCATGATACAATGGGACGACCAGAAGCAAAACCTATTTGCTGCACGATTGTCAGCGTCATCTATTCACAGCCTTTCAATACCGCCACCTCGGCTGCATTACATTGTTAAATACAACAATTCTCTCATTGGTAAACATTTCAAAATGTTGCAACAACTCAGGGTATTCTATGTTCACGGCCAATAACCCCCCCCCCCTTTTCAACTCATGGAAGGCAACTGAGGAGCTTAGGGCTCTCCTCTGGTTCCCTGAAATAAAGAACATGGATGTCTACCTTGTGAGTGAAACAAATCTCGCATTTTGTCCATGCTGAGGATTAATACAGGCGGACATTAAAGTCCTTGTTGATAATGGTCTTGATCTCTGGGGACTCATAGACCCCCAGTGCATCATCGTCAAAGGAAAGCTTCACACATTCCTGAAGATATTCTCAGGTTTGGCCCAGCCATTCTCTATGCAACCAAGATATTTGAATGTTGGAAGGGTGTGTTTCAGTTGTGCACATCGCACCCAGTCATGATATAGCAATGGCTCTCACAGACATGGAGTGCTTCAAGCATATGGTCAGCAGTGGATGGTGGAAAGGGGAAGGTGAAGAGTATACCCAGGCAGGCAAGTGTATCAGATCTTTCCTGGCATCCAACTGGGAGCATCAATGTCGCCTGGGATGGTCTGAAAAGTCTAGGCTGGAAAGTGGTAAATAAATTGTTCGCCCACTATTGAATATTCTGGTCAGCCAGGAACCATTCAGTTAAGTTGCAAGTGTTTAAAAAGAGAACACTGGCCGTTTGGGATCCCACATCTGAACTGGTAGAACCAGCACCGCTTGGATCGTCTTGGAACAGGTGCAAGAGTGTAATTGCACGGTCCGGTGACTTGTGTGTTCAACGGAGTGAAATGGGACCAGCCAAACACACTGAAACCATGGCCGAAACTCAAGCAACTAGAGTGCAAAACAGGACAAACAAGGAAGCAATGACATCAGCTCAGGAGAAGAGACAACACGAGGGGAATGACCCAGAGAGTAAGTCCAATCCGGAGGAGGGAGATGGGGGGAAATGAGAACAGAGAGAATGGTGGTGATGCAATGGAACTGGATGGATAGATCAAACGAATATGTCCCTGGATATTCCAATTAGACGATTTCTAGCTCACAATGTGCTAGGTATGATTGTCCATTGCCTGCGGCATTCAACAGAATAACTAGCTGAAAATGTAAATAAGGTTTAGAATAAAGTAACCAATGTACCCAAATACCCAGTCACATGCGGCCAGACTCTCAGTAGAGGCATTAATCTTGCTGGATAAACGACAAAGTTCCGAGTTTGTGATGGGGTTAGGATGGAAGTAGTCAGCCACAATGCCTGTCCGCTGAGGGGTAAGTCATGGTGACCAAAAGTGCTTTGTGATTTACCCAATCACCATCTGTGGCATCCACATATCTGTGAATCAGTTGTGTGACTGCTGAATCTTCCGACCACTTGACATTCAAATGGAGTGGTGCTGTTATGAGCTGAACAAGTTGGTCAGGTGAGATAGGTCCGTTCTCTCCCTTCGCAAATGATACATTGAGACCACTTGATAATGTCCAGCTTTCAAGCACCACCTGTGGCGTGCTTCTAGACAAATGGGTAAAGAGCAGGGGAACACAGAAGGTGAGAAATAGTATCCCTTGTGTCCACTATCATTATTGTCTGCAGGGTTCTCCTGAGTTGTCAAGTAAGCTTATGGCAGAGAGGAAATCAGAAACAATATGTCACTTTCTGCCTACTCCTCATCTTGCTCCAGCTGAAGAGTTTTGTTCAAAAAAAAAAGTGGAAAGGAAGGCGGGAATATGGTGAAAAGTCCACCTGCTGCTCTGTCTCATCTGATTACTGATACTTACTTACATACACAATTGAAACATCAACAATACTCAGCATGCTTCATTTGAGCCATTGTGAAAGATGGTGTCAAATCCAGTGTTGCAGTCAGCATGGAGTACCTTTGTAATGTACTCCACAGATTGATTTACACAGAGAACTCAAAGGATGCAGCTAATGACACACTCTGGTTGGGCATCCAGGGATGTCCGTGATGTGCCTCCAGCAATCTGAATTGGACCAAGACCGCTATTACCTGGCCGCATACAGCACAGACTTGTAGTAAATATATAATGAGTAGTTGTTGAAGGACCAATGTGAAAGCAGCAGCCCAGCTAACATAGATTAGCTAGAATATTGTAACAAATAGGATACCAACTATCGCAGAAGTATTCACCGATTCAGGTTAGAATATGGTTCATGTTCCTGACTTACTGTGGTCATCATGTGGGAAAAGAGGTTGGTCGGCCCAGGGAGTGAGTCGGAAAGGGTTGCACTTTTTGAGTGGTCCTGTACTGAATGCGTAGACAACATCCCAAAAAGATCAACTGCCAATGATGAAGTGTGACAACTCGACAATCCCAGATTAAGAGAACAAATAATCCAGTGGAACCTTGCGTCTTTGAATGCAAACCAGGTCCAGGTCTGTGGCAAATAGGGGTGCAGAATATGTTTCCTGGCTTCAATGACAAAGTTTCTTTGGCAAACAAAATTTGTCGAGCGCCTGCGGCACGCGGAATTTGGCCCCTAAGTTACGGGGAGCGTCATTTGGGTCCATGTGATACCTGTAGAGCTCTTTGAACCCTACAAATCAATGCCCTGGTCAAACTTTTTAAAATCACAAAAGTGTTGTGTATTTTCGAATGTTTTGCCTTTATCGCCTCAACAAGTGATGTGATCACTACGATCCCTCAGCAGGACTCAGGTCTTGTGCTGCAGCCAGGTCCTGACATAATCAGGAGCCAGGTCCTGTGCTGTAGCCAGGTCCTGACATAATCAGGCTCCAAGTGCGGTTTCTTTTAAGAGATCTGGAGCTTAAAGAAAAATGACCTGAGGCCAGGTCCTGGGATAAGATAGGGTACATAAAAAATGCTTAGGGTACAGCGATCTGAGGTTAAGGTACACAGAAAAGCCAGGTTGGACCCCATTCCAGCCAAAACCCCAGAAAAAACCCAGGTTAAATGAGATTGAACCCAATGGGTCAAATATTTGGTTTCTTTAACGTGATATGGGCCTTAAAGAAGACAACCTGGCCCCAGGTTGAAAAAAACCAGGTTGGTAGCTTAGGGTACAGCAATCTGAGGTTAGGGTAAACAAAAAGTGCTTGGGATAGAGCGATCTGCGGTTAGGGTACATAAAAACCGCTTATAGTAAGTGCTTAGGGTAGAACAATCTGGGTTAGGGTAGACAAAAAGTGCTTAGGGTAGAGTGATTTGCGGTTAGGGTACATAAAATCCGCTTATGGTAAGTGCTTAGGGTAGAGCAATCTGAGGTTAGGGTACACAAAAAGTGCTTAGGATAGAGCAATCTGAGGTTAGGGTAGACAAAAAGTGCTTAGGGTACAGCGATCTGAGGTTAGGGTACATAAAAACCGCTTATGGTAAGTGCTTAGGGTAGAGCAATCTGGGTTAGGGTAGACAAAAAGTGCTTAGGGTAAAGCGATTTGCGGTTAGGGTACATAAAATCCGCTTATGGTAAGTGCTTAGGGTAGAGGAATGCAGGTTAGGGTAGACAAAAAGTGCTTAGGGTAGAGCAATCTGAGGTTAGGGTACAGAAAAAAGCCAGGTTGGACCTCATTCCAGCCAAAACCCCAGAAAAAACCCAGGTTAAATGAGATTGAACCCAATGGGTCAAATATTTGGTTTCTTTAACATGATATGGGCCTTAAAGAAGACAACCTGGCCCCAGGTTGAAAAAAGCCAGGTTGGTAGCGATCTGAGGTTAAGGTACACAGATTGTCTTCTTTAACACGACAGGGCAAAAAAAAGTGCCAGATCAAGCCAAATCAACAAAAATGCCAGGTTGGACCCAAAAAGCCAGGTTGGACCCCATTCCAGCCAGAAACCCAGAAAAAACCCAGGTCGAATGAGATTGAACCCAATGGGTCAACATATTTGGTTTCTTTAACGCGATATCGGCCTTAAAGAAGACAACCTGGCCCCAGGTTGTCGGATTAGAAAGATAGGCGCTCGACCCAGCCGAGTGCGAGTAGGAGCACACGGCGAACCCGCAGGAGAAGCGCAAGAGCAAGGCGAAGAAGAAGAAGGGCGAGGATGGGGACGAGGACGGTGAGCTCGCCCATGATGGTATGCGTCTTCCCTTCTATCTTGACTGGTCTCGTTGTACTTCTCTCCCGGAGTACAACGACCTGGGCAATACGTATCTACATAATACATTTATTTAAAAAAACCTTGCTTGAAGTTCAGTGGCAAGGTCAACGTGAGGGTCCACGCCCCGACCTGCAGGTGCACCCAGGGGTGCACCTTAGGGTACACCCTGGGGTTATGCTGAAAGTTCCTCTTTCTGCAGCCCATTCGGAAATGGCGAAAAGTCTTTGTTTTCGATGCAGCTGAAAGGGCTGCCGAAAGAAAGTCTTTCGGTGCGGCTTTCAGTTACATTTGAAAGAAAGACTATTCTTGTCACTGAATAGGGCTGCTGAAAGATCAACTTTCGGCAGTCCTTTCAGAGCTTTTGGAAAGTCGTTCAATCTCGGGCTTTGGAAAGGGCTGCTGAAAGATCAGCTTTCGGCAGTCCTTTCAGAGCTTGCGGAAAGTCGTTCATTTTCGCGCTTTGGAAAGAGCTGCCGAATGTGGCTCTTTCCGTCTGACTTTCCAGCCCAATTGAAACAAAAACTTTCCCATTAATTTGATTTCACTACGGATTTAACTCAATTCAGCTAAGCTATCGACCTAGGTCGATATTTTTCTTTATTGGGTGTGTTAGGCTGTGGAAGTTTTTTTGGGTGGCTATGCTGCTCCCGCATCGTTGTGAGAGCAGAAATTTTACTTTTTTGAAGGGGTTTGAAATTTTTGAAAGAGTTTTTTGGGTGGCTATGCTGCTCCTGCATCGTTGCGGGAGCAGATTTAAATGATGCGGGAGCAGATTTAACGATGCAGGAGGAAATTTGGTTTAATTGAATTAGAATTACTTTTTTTGCAGGGGGTGATTTTCTCATAATGAGAGCTGAGCTGGAGGGCGGAATAATAGTAGGATGAGATTCAGTGAGAACAGAATTGCCAAAAATCACCTCGACAGACTTCAAAAGGGATTTGACGGTGTTCACAATGGGTTGCAGGAACGGCGTCGTCAGGCTCCTGGAAACGACTTCCAAAGTGGCCACGGCGGCACTCAGTGAGGTTGTAATATTGTTCAGGCGGATTTGTGTGACACTGGGCTGAAGGGGCATTTTCAGGGGGCGAGGAAGAAGGCACCGCAAGCCGATCCCTTTATCACGGCGATTTAACCGGCCACCTCGCATCTAGATCTCTTTCTTCATTGATGGCCGTGTTTTCGCGCCCACATTAGGTATCTCCCTTCGCCGCGCATGTCGCAGCGTGAACTCGGGAATTCAGATCATGTATAGCGCCGGAACCCGGCATAGTAAAAGCCGATGTTTCGTGAGAGACTGCTCCGGTCGTATCGGCCAGATTGATTGATTCAGATTGACCCAGTAGGTAACGCCGGGTCAGAACGGTGAATCCCAGGTGTTGATCGGGGGCATTTGGACGCCGATTCAAATGCGCTGGGCCCCAAATTCTTAATTCATTCCACAATTTGGTTGCACTCCATTTATTAAACAGTTCCAATTACGCGCTTTGTCTTCTGATTAATACGACCTCCCGACCGCACCTTGAACCGCTCTCGGACGAACTTCGATGACATGCAAATTTCCGGACACATGGGATCAAGGACGCCGGACCCATATACTGCCCGTCTAAACTATTTGGAATTACGCCTCCGGCTTTAGTCCGCTCTGATCCATTTGTGTTGTAAGCGTCCACGGGGACCGATCTCACCGAGTCGAATGTGTTCAAACAGTTTCCGGATACCCTCAGAGGCGGATGGCGAGAAAGGCCACGTTGAGCGAGGAATTGAAGCCAGATTTCGCTGCTTTCCCTGAGTCCGCAAAGGCCCGCAGAGCCTGATGTTCGACGCACTGTGGCAGGCTCTGCCGACATCAGACAACCGACATACCCAGGACCCAGGTAGCCTGAGAAGCGGGGCGTCCCGCCTTTCTCCCGCCAGCCGATCAGCAGACGCCAGTCCACGGCGACCCAGCTCTGCCGACGAGCCCAGCCCCAAGCTAGGCTCTTGTGGACTCCGTGCTCAGGAGCGCAGAATTACTCACCCGGGTCCCGAATCCCGAATCCCGAATCAATTGACAGGCAGCACTGCATCACTTGGTTTTCTGATTGATCTATGGCGCTTGCGTACATGTGCGGACGCGGCGTTCCCCTGATGATCGTCGCTTGATCGTCGTTACGTTCCTTGTGGCTCACACCGTTTTATTATCATTTCGAAGTTGATTGTCGTCTGTTGCGTTCATTAATCCGAAAAGCGTTTTTTCTTCTTTTCAGTTCGGGGGCAAGGAACCGGCAAGGTTGTCGAATTGCTGCAGGAACTTGAAGGATTCGGAAGCGTGGGGAGATGTCGCATTGATAGCGTGGACCGTCAATTTGCTCCATGCGTCGCAGCTTTGGAAGGCTAAGCACGCGACATACGGATTCTCGCTCGCTACCATGCTTTTCCGTTCGAAGGATTGTAGTCCTCGTCAGGATGGACGGGTAACCGAGCGGCACTCTGCATGGGGTTGAGCCCGTGACGCACGATTTTCGAGCTGCGATGCAGGAACATCGGGCCGCTCTCTGAAGCTCAAAGGTAATTTCCGGACCCTGAGCCTTCGGAGCGGCCCAAATCCGCGGGAGGATGGGGATGGATGTGGGACCACTGAAGAGAGTGGTCTCCCGTTCCAGATAAACGGCTGTATTCGGCGTGCGCCAAGAAGGGCAATGCCATTAAGCACCGGAGCTGTCGAGTAGACGATAAAGAGGAAAATTGGGAATTTCAACTTTCCAGTTGGATAAAAGGCGCGGAGCAACCCGAGCGAGTTGCAGGCTAAACGAGTTCAGAAAACTTGTGGAGTTCACAAATCCCTGGACTCGGGCCTGGGGCCAAGACATGAAATGGGCTGTCGTAGTTGGGATCAAGGAGGCGTCTGGTTCTGCGTCGGCGTGGTATGATCCGTGTTTCGGCACCGCTTCGTCACTCTTTGCTTCGATGATCGTTACGATTCCACGACTTATCGTACATGTCTTTATTACCCCCAAACCGCGCTGTGCACCACGGCAACCTTGCTGCGCACCGGCACGTTCGCAGCCTGCCCAACTTCCGGGAACCCATCCACCCTGACGCCCTTCCTGAAAAGCAGACAGTGCGACGAGCCCCCAAAGTGGAACATCCCCAGCTGGTCGCCCTTCCTGACGCGCTGCCCTTCCTTGACCGTAATCTCGCACGTGCTGACCTCGTCCATGCCAACCCCGACAAACGCCATCAGCCCGATATCCGGGTTGTGCGCCTCGATGAAGATTATCGCGCGCGTGGCGAGTGCGGTGAGGTATCCCTGCGCCACGCTGATGCCCTTGCTGTTGATGTCGTGCACGGTCGGGTCGCCGATGCCCTCGAAGAGTGGCTCGCTGAAGTAAGTGCCGTCCGCGACGAAGGCGCGCACGATCGTGCCGCTCACGGGCGCGTGCCAGCGGTGGTACGACAGCGCGGACAGGAAAGCCTGGTAGATGGTTGCGCCGGCGAATTGATTAGCGAGGGCTTCGTGCGCGAGCATGTCGAGGACGGAATATGGCTGGTTTTTTATGAAGAACTTGGCGCGCAGCTTGGCGTCCTTCGCGACGTGGTAGACCTTGGACTCGCAGCTGTTGGCCACCACGCTGTCGTCGTCCGGGGAGGCTACTGGCCGAGCGCTCTCGTGGACTTGACGGGTGAAGAATTCTGTCAGTCCCAACGGTCAGCCGCAAATCTCAGAGATGCAAAGCACGACTCACCATCCCAGGACTTGAAGCCGTGATACCGCTTGGTGGGATCGCAGATGAACATATCCTCAAACTTGTAGCTCGTCTGGAGCGGTGCATTGGCCACCTGCATGATGTCCTTCTGAGCGGTTTCCCCGAACCACCCCTCTTTGTGGTCGCCAAGTACGTACGCCGACTCCGGAGACTTCAAGAACTTGCCCCACTCGTTCAGGACCTTCTTCAACATCTTGTTCACGTCGGGGTCCAGGAATGCTGCGTGTCCGCTACAAGCCCGTCAGCCTATCGCACCCAGCAGACGACTTCGTCAATCTCACCTCGGGGTCCCCATGACATAGTCCAAGATCCCGACAATCGGCACGCCAACCATGCCCACGCCAGCAGCCGCATCGGTCCAGTCAGGGCCCTGGGTCAAAACGTGATTCAAGACGTCGAGCATATGGATGTAGTCCCGGATCTGCCGCTTTCCCGTCGGGTCTTTGGCGTACTTGGGTTTACGCGGAATCTCGTCCCACATCTGCGTGAAGTACATGTAGAGGCGTGCGTTAGCCTCGATGACGTCCTTGAACTCCTGCAGCACTGGGATGAGCGCCTTGGCGCCGTTCTTCTCCACGTGGTCGACTTGGCGGGAGAGCCACTCGTGCTGCACACGGTGGTCGGCTGGTAGCCATGCGCCAGGTCTATAATATTAATGGTGTTCAGTTTATGGCGCCGAAAGAGTAAGGCGGCTACTTCTGGTCATTTTTGTGCTCTTCCGGGATGTCATGCTCGTCACCGTGTTGGTGAACCATCTTGCACTATGAATTTTCGTGGAAAGTGTCGATATGTTAGGCCTCTGGCCTCAGTCTTTTGTAGCGCTGGTTCGAGGCGGTCATGATGACGTCAATCTCCACACAACCGGTCCAACTAAAAATAAAAACGACTTCAGTCGAGGAACGATCCAGATCTACTTGGAGGCGATACATGCCAAGGATGGCGCGCCGCGCTCAGATGCAGCACCCGTGGCGCAAGATGTGGGACCTCTGTAGCTAAAGAGCGACGCTTCCCACCGCGGTCAGTCGGCGCAGGGAAAGCGCAAAGAAGGACGAAATTAAGCACAAGAAACTGTGGAGCAGAAGAATGACGCGTCGGAAATTGAGAGTGGGGTCAGACTCAGATGTTTGGATGAAATCATGCAAGGCGCGGAAGGACCCGAGGGAGTTGCGAATTCAGACACTTGCGTCGAGCTCGTGAACCGTTGGAGAGTTTCCGCATCCTTGCCGCCAAGGCACATTTTCTGGTGACTCGAAACGGTGTGAAATCAATGTGAAATGCGCAAGAAATCCCCGTCTGCTTCGGATCAAAGAAGTGTTTGGTTCTGCGTCGGCGGGCATATTATGATCCGAGCTTCGGCACCCTCTTCGTCCCACAATTGCTAAGCACACTGTCCCTCGTCGTAGGCTTCGGCGTGCAGCGCCCGTCTGGAACACGGCCACTGCACCTTCTCTCTGCTTCAAGTCCCTCTTTCCTCCCGCGCAAAACCCTGAGTTACTAGCGAAAAGCCTTCAGCGGAAACGAAGAGCACTGCTTAGCACGCTCGAGGCTAGTTGTATCAAGGCAAATTAAACCGTTTTCCGATTGGATTCCTGCAGTGTTCGAACTTCGAAGTCGTGCCATTGATAATTCTGGAGAAAGCCTCGGACAAAGCTGATGGTCGTCGTCCCCGGGGAAAGATTTTTCTGGGGGATTGAATAGTCCTTCCCGGGAGAATTTAGAGTGTAGCCGCCTGCGGAGTTTATTGCCCCAGTTCAAGGAGAAGCTTTGTCGTAGGAGAGAGGCGTTGCCGAAGTCCAGCCGAACTGACATCCGCGGGCCGAGCACAGCCACGAGGCTGCTCTCTTCCTGCCACGATCCTACGCTCCCACCGGAACTGGAGAGACAGATTTTCGAGCTTACCGCTTTTCTACACCCCGAAGAGATGCCTGGTCTCCTCCTAGTCGCACACCGGGTGCAAATCTGGTTTGATCGACATCTTCCAGTTCTAACGACTGAGCTGACGGGTTCTACAGGATCGAGCCCATCCTCTATAAAGTTCTGCTGCTGTATGAGACTGGAGAAGCGCGGCGCTTTCCACAGGTGCATTCTTCGGCACCCGAACGCTTGATGAACTCGAGGCCTGCCTCGTTCTTCCGTACTCACGTTCGAGATGTGCTGTTTGTCGGCCGTCCCAACGAGGCATACAAAATCCTCTCCGTCTGTGCCGCAACGGTCAATGTGTTGTTCAGCCGAGTCGGTGTAGGATCAAATTTGAGGGGCTTACAAACCTGTCTCGGCGAACTCCCATTGCAGCGCTTCTCCGGAAATTTGGGGCAGTTCTTCTCACAATTACCTGCTCCAGACTTTACCCATGCTCTCTTCTCCCACATCACGCATCTCGATATTGCGGAGGAGGGATCTGACCCAACGTGGGCGGGGCTCGCGCTAATCCCGACACTCACCCATCTCTCCTTTCGGCTCAGCTCGTTCCCGAGGTTGAACTCCAGAGCCATTCTGGATAATTGTTCCTCGGTCAAGGTCCTCGTAATTGTGTGGCCCAATCAAGCTTACCTGAACACCTACGCTCCAGCCTTCGCGGATGTTAAAGATCGGCGGTTCGTGATGCTTCTGGTCCCAGACTATTATGTGGATTGGGCCATCGGGGCGCGCGGCGGGGAGGATTACTGGGTCAGAGCGGAAGAAATCGTACAGTTGCGCTACGAGGGTGAGTGAACGAATCCGCCGGAGAGACCCTAACTTGACCGTCGACCTCTTTAGCTGCATCGCACAAAGCGGCGGAAGATTAGCATCAGCTGCTCTACAACAATTGTTCGCCCGTAGCATTCAGCGTATCAGACGCTTCTGTCATGCTACCAGTTACTCTATAAAACTGGTGTACCCGCGGGAGGACAGGAAGGAACTCACGGAATGAAGTTGAGATACGCGGTAAATCCACCGGTTCGGCATAACTGTTCCGTCGTTGAGTATTTCATCCGCACATCCTCACCAGCCGCAGATTTCGCTCAGTCCGACGGCCGGCTTCCATCCCCCTCACGAGGAGTTGATTTTGCGCCGCGCATACGAGAAAGCTATTCCAAGAATCCCGCCTCCGAACCGTAACAGCCGAGTTCTCAGCCTCAGGTCTAGGCGTCGCTCGGTGTCAGGTTCAAACTCCGAAATCCCCTCGTTCGCGGCTCGGATGCGGCATGTTCTTAGTAGACTACGTCAATGCCAATTAATGGGCGACTAGGCTACGCGACGGGTATGTTGAACAAATGTATTTACCCACCGACTACACTTTCCTCGTGTGCCCCCCCCGCGCGATGTGGACCCGTGGGCGGGGAAATTATAACCTGCATAACCTCTGTGCTAAGCGATCCACGGAAATCGTTTTTAAAAAAAATTCAGAAACCAACGCTTGTGCAAGTCCGGTCCTACAGTCCTTGGGCTTGACAGAAGAATCTTCTGATTCGGCTTTTATCCCGCCGGCTTCCATGAACGTATGGATCTTGTGCATAGTCCTACATAAGAGTATTGGGAACGAATAACGGGGTAGGTCAATGATGATAGTCGGAGATTTTTCAACATGGACGGCGACAATTGACCACCTACATCCTGAGGTGCATAGGGATAATTGCGTAGATCAAGTCGTTGATCTGCTCCAGCATGTGCACTCCCTGTTATTTTTGACAGTCTGTCGATGGTGATGAGTTTAGAGAAGCATGAGTTCGGTGTCGAGACCGGCCTCGATGGAAATCAGGAGCGACTGAACAGTGGTTGAAATAACTTCCAACAATGGTGTCTGAAAGCCGCCGTACAATAATCACAACGAATTTATGGATGCTGCAACATTCGTGGATTGGTTTTAAGCCATGCGGGGAAAGGAGATTCGCATCAGCCGCAGCACAGTTGAAATCTAGAAAGAACCACAGAAATAGTACCACATCACGTACGGGATCGTCTTCAGGTCGTGTGATAGTACATGTCGACGCTCGACCCGTCATTGCCGCACCGCCTCCCAATCCCTCCCGCTTTCTCCCCCGGGGCCCTCGCACCAGGGAAGGCGAGGCTCCCCCAAATGCGACACTACGACACACCTGTCAAGCTTCAGAAAGGCGGACACATATCTTAAAGCCCGACACATTGCCTTGCCGCTCACCGGTTTCGACACATCACCAACCCGATCGTTCTCAAGCTTAGCATTTCCGACACAGTATGCAAACCACTGCCGGGCACGGCATGGTGCCGCACAGAGCCGCGTCGCGCCGCTAAGTAGGATGTCCTCACCGCTCGACCCGAGCCTTCGACGTGTCGTTCCCCAGCGCACACCAAGGCCGCGGGACAGCACCTCACGTTGGAATATTGGGTGGGGGGGGGGGGGAATGGGAAGGAAAATGGTGTAGGGAGATGAGAAATATGATATAATCATAAGTACTCGCCAGCCACCCATCCAACACGAGAATAACGCGGTTGCGCGCTCGAAACGAAATCGAACACTCGGTCACATGACCCTTTGATGTGCGTCGATGAACATGACCCCCAGGCGGCGTGGTGCTTCACAGTACTCATATGGTGAGATTTGGATAGCAGAAGTTGATTTGATCGAATAATAGAGGTTGATTTGATCGAATAATAATTGTCAGAGGGAGAGTATAAGAAAGAGTGGTTGTCAACACTGGATAAGAACTCGCATGCAGGGTACAATGTGCTCCAATTTGTTACGAGGTTATCTCAACAACTTCTGACCCCAGCTTTTGTACAAACAACAGCCAGAACAGATCTTTCCGCCACATAGGTGTCTGAAAACCACTCCATTCAACGGTGAAGCAGCAATTTGAAGTCCCTGGAGCGGCAGTTTGAAGGCCGAATCCAGCTCCATAATTATGAGGTGTATCAGAATGGTCCGTTGGGGGGCCAACTGAGAGGAAAGAGGAGAAAATTGTCAGCTCATCAAGCACATCGACAGCGTCAAGCGCGTAGACGAACATTGTATGTGTACTTCACGTTGTACGTGCCGCTATGCATTTCCGCGTCTGCTGCCTTCAGTTTTTAATTTGCGAACTCATGCATACAGGTGAGCACATCCGGAAAGATTCCAATGTATGCACAGATAATTAGTGCCACCGATTGCCAATCTCGCAGCTCATCAATTTCTACGAGTCCACCTCCGCCGGAAAGAAGCCGACCGTCACTGAGTGCTGTGCGCACTTCTCTCCCATCTCTTTTCTTTCCCTCGGTCCACATCTAGTACTTGCCTTCCATTCATTTTTTGCGACTTTCTGCTATGCCATGTCATGTACAGAGGAATTATTACCAGACGCTTGTGTTTTGGTCGGTTCAAATTGGTGCCATTACAGCCACGACAACCAGTACAGACTTCTCTTCCCTCGGCGTTCTTGGTTTCCTGAATAGGGCAGCACCGACCTGGCGATCTGACCATCCAAAACAGCGTTGGCTCTACAGGAATCCATCCGCTAACCGTGTCCTTTGTAGAAAGGAATTGATCTTGTAGCAACTTATTGTCGACCACCATTTTTCAACAATTCATAAAGAAAGGAATTCAATCCAATCCTATGCCTGGTACATGGCAGCCAACTGGAAACCAACCCAAAGCCGGCGATGGTCCTTATGTACCCACTAGCAGCGATCTTCGTGATCACCTGGCTTTTCTTCTTCTTCCTCATCAACAACCTTGATAATCTACGCCGATCCACTAGCCTGTACGACCTTGTATGACCCTCCACATAGTACACCCCACAGTTAGGCTGAGTTAGCATTATTTTCAAGATATTATTTACAAGACATCGCGAAACAACGACCAAGGTACCGTTCCACTGCTGCTCCAACCCGGAGCGGCAAATTACGCAGTCAAACTGTCAGAGTTCACACCGATAGCTGGAAATTAACATTGAGCTCAAGATGTGAGATGTACGTTACATACTAGCGGTAATATATGCAATGAACAGAGTTCCAAGATATGAGATGTACCGTAAATACTAGGAGTGATATAGGTAATGAAATGGGAGTAGGGTAAGGATTAGTGACCGTTGAAGTCTGAATAAATCAATATCATGCCGGCTCTGCGTCGCGTACATCTCGCGATACTCTTCCCGGAAACTTAGCAAGAAATCGAAACTGGTATAGAATTGGTCGTCGGTGTGTCTGACGCCCCAGGGTTTACTCTTCCGCTTGGAACTACACAAAGCGTAAGACTCAGACATGTAATGCAGATTGGGAATTACTCGCCGGCTTGTGACGGGTTTTGTCGACTTCGAAGGTCCATCGGAAGCGCTGATCTTGGCCTTCTTCACAGGAGCGTCTTCATCTGTAATAGAGATCTTGCGCTTTCGTGACGATCTGCGCGGGGAGGATGGTGGCTGAGGAGGAGACTGGCGGGGTAAAGCAGTGTCGAGCTCCGGTGCGGGTAGGTGAACTGTTCGAAATGGCATCTGAGTTAAACTGGGGTTGCGGCCAACAGTAACTCTCACTGCTCTCGCTGAGTGGGCTGAGTGTATTGTTGCTCAGCGGTGCGGGCCTGTCTTCGACGTCGACTGTGGTAGTTGGACTGTGATTGAACGAAGCCAAGAGGATCGTTTGGAAGCTTCCAACTAACGGGCCGGTGTCAATCTGAGCGCACACGGCAAGTAGCACAATGACGTACGAATCGAGGATGGTCGGCTCATTGAGAAAATGCTTTAGATCCTCCTGCTGCCCAAGCCAAGCTTTGAGGTCGTCGAGGTCAATCCAGTCGTTCCCAGAAAAGAATTGCGGGTTCTTCGTTCTGAAACTTCTCGGGAACGACTAAAAAGAGCGCTTGGTCAGCGACAGATACCTCGTGAATGCTTTACGTGCCTCGTCCTGGAAGCGGAATAAAACGGCGTGAGGAAGGCGATTCAGCAACTGCTCGAGTTCTCCTGGCGCCCGCCGCTCCATCGGGACGCGAACAACAAGAATGTCGGGTGAGACGATGAAGAAAGGAAGAGAGAAGCGAGAATGGTGACGGCATTCTTTCCCATGCTCAGCCACTCGGCCGACCGCTACGGAATGGAGTGTGTCGGGTGTTGTAAAAGTATGTCGTGTTTTGTGATTACGGTAATGTAATGTGTCGCCAGTTCTGAAATGTGCTGTGGTTTCTGAAGTATGTGTCTGATTTTCGGGTCGTGTCGAATTTTCTGAGAGTTTGACACATGTGTCGTAGTGTCCCGTTTCCTATATCCTCGAACGGTTGCGTTTGACAGCGCCAACTGGAGTTGTGGCTAGCGATATTGGCGGATGCACGATCCATTCAGAAGCAAGCTTACGCATTTCACCTGCCAAGATGAAATCTACTCCAAGTTTACGAACAAATCTGGAGGAACGTATCTCACCTCTGGAGACTCTCATACTGGACGAAGTTTACTTTCTGAGTGCGCAGGATCTAGCTAGGCTTTCAGAATATCTCTGCATGGGAAAGGGTGTAACCGATTCTATGTGCGGGGGTTTGAATTGGGCAACGTGCGGTGATCCATGTCAACTACCACCACCCGGAGGGAATTCACTATTTGACCGTGGGCTTGTTCAGTGCTACGCAGATGATCATCTCAACGACCTACATGAAAGTGTTCACCAAGATGTGAAGGGTGTCCAAATCTGGCACCAAGTCGAGCATGTTGTTGTCTTAGAAGAGATCATGCGTCAAAAAAATGACCCCTTATTGATTAGCATTCTCAAACGACTGCGGAAGGGTAAATGCAGTGTGGAGGACAAGTCTATCCTCGACAGATCTGTGTTGTCAGGTCCAGAATGTAGTGACGAAACCAAAGCACTCACCAATATTCGAAGGTGGATTGACAATCCAGGACATGCATGCCCATTGATAGTATATACAAATGCAGCGCGGGATAGCCACAATAACAACATGGCTGAGACCTTCGCGACCGCGACAGGCCAAGAATGCCATCTTTATCATTCGATGGACACTCGGGGGCGAGGCTGTAAACAGCGGCAGCTCGCCGGCCTAGCCGCTGAGGCGGCGTGGTCCGTACCTGTTAAAGAAGCCAATGACCTTGGCGGAAAGGTATTATTCCACCGAAATTGTGTTGTTTGTTACTCACTGAATATGCAGGTGCCTTACATGCCTGGAATGGCGGTGTTCTGCACTGAAAATCTGGCAACTGAGCTTGGGATATCGAACGGCAGCCCAGGAATCCTCGTATCCATCAAATACGAGGAGATTGACAGCCGCCGCTATCCCATATCTGCTGAAGTCGACTTCAGAGCCTACACAAACAGCGACCCAAACTCACCACATCTGCATCGAGTCACACTCAAACCCATTACCAACACAATCCACTTCCACCTCCCCAATGCAGAAAAAACCTACAGTGCGACTCGTTCTCAGCTCCCCCTCATTCCAGCTTTCGCTTTTACCTCCCACAATGCCCAAGGCCGCTCCCTGGACGTCTGCTGTATTGACCTCGCCAGCTGTCAGTCGATCCAGAGTGCCTACGTCATGCTTTCGCGAGTGAGATCCCTGAAAGGTCTCGCTATTTTGCGACCCTTCAGGCTGGACCGCATCCAGAACCATATCTCCCAAGAACTACGGGAAGAGTTGCGACGTACCGAGCTGAAAGCTGAAGTAACCAAGGCTTACTCTCACGAACAGTTGTCATGGTTCTACAGCGTGGTTCCGGAGGGGCAGGTCAAGCTGTTGACCCAGGGAGACATAGAGCTTCCTGAGCTCAACATGGTGATATCCAAGTAATTTGCAGGCAAGTTTTTATTCGCACTATTTCGACATACATTGACTGGTAACATGTTAGTGCTTGCGTCTTCAAGTACTACTGCTCACACTTACCATTGCACCCGCCCCCGGACCATCCAGCCCTCCAATTGACAGTCAGCCAGCCCTCTAATTCGCCGTCCATCCGTCCTTCAATCAGTTCTCAACTCCGTTCTCCCGTTCTTGCATCAGCACCGACTCGGAGTCACCACTCATCTTCATCGCGACAATGCACCATGAGCTCCCCCGTTCATGCTGTTGTCATTAGGGAATCACACCGTACGTACCGTATACGGTACGTGACCAAATACGTGGATACGGACACATATTTCGATATGTACGGTGGGCGAAAAGAGGGCTCGAGGGCGGCACGGTACGGTACGGGTAAAATACGGCCATATACGTGATACGTACGGACAAGGATGAAATTTTTGCCGATGTGCTGGGACCAGTGGCATCCAGCTCGTCCAACGACTCGCGGACCCTTTCCGCTCACATTTAATTTGCCTTGAGGGTCTACGCAGTTAACAACAGTTGATGAACTGGTTGTCTTGCTGGTTGTACACAGTTATAATTCACATGGCTTCGGATCCTAACATCCACCGTACTGGTCAGAGTTGTACTCGAAGATGATTTATTGAAGCTCTCATCGTGCCGGTTGCGCGCCGGGTGCGGGATATTACCAAATCGGGAAGTTGATGCGTTTGATGACATCCGGCCATCATCGCATCAACGCGCCGCTCAACCCCGCCGCACATTCTATTCCGCCCAAACACTTAAGTGTCCACTGATACTTAAGCTGAATATTAACGAGTGGGTTGCGCCACCCTTTCTCGACCTTTCTAGGGCCCTTCCGGAGACCATTCAAGACAAGATTAGAAAGGCTCCGTATACGGCCGTATACGGGTATACGGTACGGGAAGATACGGATCCACGCCGTATACGTACGGAGGTTTCCAGGGGCAGCTCGAAGGCTTACGGTACGTGCGCTGTACGTACGTACCGTACGTATGACCGTAAGCCATACGTACGGTGCGATTCCCTAGTTGTCATGTCCTCACCCCATGCCAGTCGCCTCAGCACGTCACCACAAAAGTCGCCGCGTCGCCGCAAAGTCGCCGCATCGCCGCAAAGTCGCCGCAAAAGTCGCAGCGTTGCTGCCAAGTTGCCGCAAAGTCCTGTCGAAGTCCGCAAAGTCGTGTCACCGCAATTGGTTTACCTGCGCTTCGAGGGCCTGACGAGGATTTCCTTGATGCCAGCTCTAGATGAACCAACAGTAGGAATCTATGATACATTAGTTGATTTATAGCTATGTTCTTGTAGAAGAAATTAAGGCCCCCCGTCTTTTATGAATATTTTGTGTGATACGTCCCGCAACCAAACATGTCGAAAGCGGCAACGGCAGATCTCGGATCATCTGGATTATGGACTCCGACACAACATCACTCAATTGACTGCGGTCGGAAACGCTGGCCAGAGGTACCAGTTTTGCACAGAAAAATTAAAATGTATTCCGTTGGTGCCAGTTGCGTGGTTTAAAGCATTAAAAGTGGGAGCCCCCACTTTTTACTCCGCAAAACTGATTACCAACTCCGACTTGATGGGATCAATGACAAGCTCACTGAGTGCTCAATGAGTGCCAGCACCGAGGAAGGAAGATGATGTTTGGTGTTTAAGAAGCGTGAGTTCTCGACATCTCCGAACGGTCACTGCAGAGGCCCATCAGTATTTATGTACATATATGAGTTCAAACCATGTCATGTGCCTTTTGAACTTATATTTTCATTTTGCAACAATGAGTGTAAACAGCAAACATCTTTTTGTTGCTATTTTGCCCCAAAGTGGGGCTTCTTTTTCCGAATCAACGATGTTCGAAAATAGTTATCCTTCTTTGTTTTCCTCTTTTAGGTATCTGTTTTGCAACGAAAAAGGGGTCCTCGTTTCAGTCACTACTTCCATGAAAAAAACAAGTTGGAAAGACAACTACACTAGATTCAAAAAAAGGAATACTGTTTGTACTTCTTTTTGTCTTTGCAAGAGGAGTCATCTTTACACAGAAAATATAAAACAAAATACAGATATATTTTGATTCACATTTTCAAGAAAAAAATAGACAGCACCCGCTGGCGACATGCTAGCGCCCGCCCGCGACATGCTAGCGCCCGCCCGCGACATGCTAGCGCCCGCCCGCGACATGCTAGCGCCCGCCCGCGACATGCTAGCGCCCGCCCGCGACATGCTAGCGCCCGCCCGCGACATGCTAGCGCCCGCCCGCGACATGCTAGCGCCCGCCCGCGACATGCTAGCGCCCGCCCGCGACATTTTAGTTATGTGCCAGCAACACACTCGGTCCGCACGCCTCCGCTCGTCGAGTATTGCGCCGGCTCTGCGCCGAGGCAGCCGCGCTGTGAGGACATCGACAACGCGTGACGACTCGATCCGATCCCGTCCGACTTGCCCTGAGTCGGCTACACCCGCCCCGACTCCATCTAGCGGCCTCGCGCTAGCCCCCGACCACACCAGACTCTGCCCACCTTGCGCGTTCGCCACTCCGCCCGCCGCACACCGCCTCGCGAAGAACAAGCAGTATGTGCTACCATTTGTGCAGAGGAGGTTATTGGTTGATTGGTTGTTTATTTATTCGAGCAGTCCTACACCGGATGCTGGCAGCGAGGGGCGCGGAAACGAGCTGAGTTGGGGAACCATTGGCAGGCGGTTGCATCTCGTTTCGTGATCTCCTGGCTGATGCGTTTGTGGCAGCCACCGTCTATTCGGAAAAGCATTCGCTGGAGTACTATGCGGCGTTCTTGTGCTAATGTCTTCACCGCAAACAGGCAAGCCGGCGTGGGCCTCACAAAATGCAAGGACGCGCTGGCGCGATCGAGCTCCTCCGCAGGTAAACCTTGAAACCACGGACGTCGCGACGCTCACGGCGACGCCACACCCGCGACGCAGCCGCTCGAGGATTGTGCCGCCCTCGTAAAAGCGCTTTCGATGCGTGGTACAGAAACCACCGGCCGCAGATGCGGAGGTGCCTTGTCGGCACGTGTGCACTGTTCA
>JARGXW010000344.1:0-145122 GCA_029204085.1 Mycena sp. CBHHK59/15
GCATTTGGAAGCCACCTTTGCCCACATTGTACAGGTCCCAAGTGGCGCAGCTGTAACTGAGCTCAATGCATGGCATGTCCCCTTGATTTCTGTCTCGCATTCTGTTGATCCCTATTTTCAAGATTCCGGCAGATCCCTACCTTTGGTCATGGAACGGTTCGATGTTTTTACACCAATGTGTCGGAAATGAAGAAGCTCGCTGGTCACAACTATGATAATCTGCTTGTGGTGAGGCCCGTTATTCTTTGCTTTCGTTCCTGTACTGAATGGCCACCACAGAACATTATTCCATGTATTGAGGGGCTCCTACCAGACCCGTTCAACTTGCAGCTTCTCACCACTCTGTTTCGACTTTCAGAGTGGAACACCCTCGCAAAGATGTGTATGCACACCGAAACTTCCATCAGCTACTTCGAGAAGACCACCACCATCATCGGCCGTGAATTACAGTCATTCAGGGACACCACCCGAGCAGCATTTAAGACCGTTGAATTGCCGGGGGAAACTGCTGCCAGGGCTCATCATGGAGCACGTAAGAAAGCTGCCGCAGACCCGTCTGCCCCGCCGCCGCCACTTTCCAATGCCAAGGGGAAATTCCTTAATCTCCTCACATACAAGTTTCATGTGTTGGGTGACTACGTGAAGACAATCTGTTTTTTTGGTACAGCCGATTCCTATTCCACCCAGATTGTATGCAGACTGTTCTTCCTTCTATTCCACGGTAAATGTCAGTTTTTATATTTTCAGGGAGAACTTGCGCACCGGTTCATCAAGAGATTGTACGGTTGGACTAACAAAAACAATGCTACGAAGCAAATGACTAAGCTGGAGCATCGCGACACCCGTATTCGTAGAGCAAAGCAAGCAGCCACGTCTCCTCGAAATCGCAACGGCTCCTTGGCCTTCTCTGAAAACAATGGCTCATTGTACGCCGGGCTCGATCTACATCATTACATGTCCAAGCTGCGTAAAGACCCCATCCACCTGCTCAAATTCGTCCAAGTAAATCCCCACAACCCGACCAAAAAAGTCCATGAGCTGTAAACCCTGGATATTTACATGGATACTTATCATCTTCTGCAGGGTTTTATTCCTAAGCTCAAGGATCACCTGCTCTCTCGTCTCCTCAACTGCGACTTCGACAGTGATCAAGCTGAATACTCACCAGAGCAACCCAATACTGTACAGATCATCCAGCAAACAATGTTTCCCGTCCAAACCCTGCACGTCAACTTCACTACCTATGACATGTGACAGGACCAGGACACCATGCTTCGCAGCCGTCTAGTCACGGATGCAAAGTTTTCGAGACAGCACTATTAGGACATTACACATTACAACGGGTGATTACAATACTTTTAGATAGCTTTATTTCTACTATATGCCCTAGGCACACCGGAAATAAAACAAAGATTTAAATAAAATAACAAAAACCATTCACCTGAGACCGCTGTGAATGCTCACCCATTCTTGTACACACGTGTCTTGGGCATCTTCCACCTCAAAGTCATCCACACCAACTCTGAATCATGCAATGGCTCTGCGCAACACATGGAATTCCTCTGGGTGCGATGGTTTGGTATGCAGCCTGGCTACAGGTCAGGTTTCAAAGTAGTGCGACTGCCAAAGATCGGTTTTGTACCGGATACAGATGAGAACACCTTCGGTTTTCTGGACCCATCGTTGGTACTGCGGGGATGTCACCTTGTCCCAGCCTTTGTGGCCGGCCGTAGTTCTGATCTTTTAACTCTTCACCCCGGTGAAGGTACGGCTGCGCGCTCCGCGGAGGAGACGGACGACTGGGGAAATTATTATGTCATCATGTGAGGTTTACAATATTTTCTCGAGCTTCATGCTGATGGTGTACATAGCTGGGTCGACAGGGACATGTTTATGAGGTATCTGGGTGGTGGCATAGGGCATTTAATTCACCGCAGGCCAGGCTGGGAAGGTAACAATGATAAGGATACCAACGGCCTGCCCAACAAGGACATCAACTCGGACAACGACGATGAGTTTCCATCGGCACTGGATGGCCCTATGGATGGTGGGATTCCGATTCCCAACGCCGATGGCTCTGGGGTTGACGAGGAGCCTGAAGATGACAATGGAAACGACTCAGATGCAAGAAGAGTCTGGAGACGAGATGGAAGGTGATGAGGATGACGGCCTCGATGCGGATGGTGACGAGGTAGCAGACACCGTATATGATGAAGAGGAGGAGGAGGAGGACAACAATGACCTGTTCGATGATGAAGGGTTCCTAGATATTCAATTTACCCTTTTGGTACTTATGTCCATACTTATCTCAGAAACCGTTACGAGCCCAAACAATAATTATATTCTCATACGATACAACACAAACACTCGTATGTGCATCGTCTGTGAAGCGAAATACTTGTTTGAGGATCGTAGGTGCATAAAATAGTTATATTAAGATTGTAAGCGCTCGTGAGTGTGTCTGATCTGGGACAACTATTGCGTAAATATCGTGATCCTCACCTGGTCAAACCAGTTTTTTCCAGATTTGGTGATAGAGAGGGTCTGCACCAGCAATGTAGACATTGTTGTAATCACAGAGAGGTACAGGTCGTAGGAGGGGGGAAGTGAGCTGAGGATAATTGCAGTGAAATTGTCATCACCTGGGTTGGCACCCATGCCGATTAGATCCACACGAAGGGTCTGGAGTTTCACAAGGTGAACTCTTACATCCCCAGTCTCGGTGCAGCACTCATCCTGGAGCTTGAGCTGCAAATCCACTGTAACCATCTTTAATTTCTTTTCGAATTCTTCTGATACCTTCTTCCATAGCTCAGAGGTGCATTTGGCGTCCTTGAACTGCAAGAACAGCGCGTCCAGAACTGTTGAAGCAATAGCCTGCTTCACAACAGCCTGGCCCGATTTGTAAGTCTTCAAGTCTTTGTCGTAGGCCTCCACCACATCCAGTTCGGCTTGAGTTGGCGGACTGTTTGCTGGTGCTGTTGGTGGGATGGGAGGAAGGTACCTGTCCAGCAAGTGATCAGCCAAGCCAGCAGCATCGGAGGCTTATGGCTGAAGCAGTGTTTATAGATGCTCCAGTTGGTGCTGTCGGCTCCAAATTTGCGACCAGCAGCCTCTTGAAGTGTGTTCTGGCTGTCTCGGGTTCTACTACTGTTCGGAAGCCTCTCAAAAAAAGGATTGGCATGAGGGTAACCATCGCACATATTGCAACCCTCATCATTCTCTGCGTCTAAGTGTGTGCTGTCACTGTTTCCTAGATCCATTGCTCACAGAGAGTACAGTTGAAAATCAAGGTTTCAGTGTGCGCGAATGATCCTTCCTCTGTGCAATCCTGACCCAGGATTCTGACTCCGTGTCTATGGGGGCCTAGAACCTCCCAGCACTGTTTTTCACTCTCTTTGACTACACCCAGGGCTGTGTACAGATCGAAGCGCACTCAGCGTCAGATTCCCCCATTGTACAAGCTTTGGGTCAGCACAGTGACTGGCCGAATGAGGTTGCCCATGCCGTCCGATCTGGGGGGCGCATGGAATTGCATGTGATGGCACTCCCCGCCAGCAGTCAGACACAGTACTTTGTCATACCCCTTCATAACAACAGCGTATGACCCATACCCATACTCTTGGCTGTCATACCCATGGTCATTGTTGTCGACATCCACTCAGAATTAAATATCATGCCGGAGCATAAATGGTTTCGACAGCAGCATGTAGTACATTTTACAGCAAGATTAGGGACAGTCAGAGGTAGACACTTTAGAAGCGATTAAGGTCGGGGAATGCCTTGTCATTAGGGATCCCCACCGTACTGTATATGGTTACGGCCGTAAAGATTATGGTATCTTACGGGTGTGAATTTCTTGCCATACGGGACGGTATACGGTACAGGTCTCTACACCGTAAAGCTGTATTTTTTTTTTTATGGTATACGGGCGTCGAGAATGGCATCGAATAAAGGTGTGTGAGCGCAATAGTGTAAATTCACTCTATTCTTACCTCCTCATGCTCATCCTGACCCACCAAGTTCACACAAGCGCCCAGGCAGCGGTGTTTCTCACAAGCCGTACCATACCCATAACCGTACGAGGCGTCCCAGAGGGCCATACGGTACGGTTACAGATTACCATAAAACCGTAACTGTATACCATATTGTACAGTTGCAGTGGGGATCCCTACTTGTTGTGCTGTCCAGGGAGAAATGATTTTATTGTGTGTGGGAAAGGGATGAAGATCCCCCTCGCGGTAAGCACTCTCGGGCCGTAACAGCCGGTGCACAAGACCGCGGAAATAGGGTAGGTATATAAAGACAGAACAGATTACAGCCCTTTGCCGCAGTGCGGAACATACTCGGGTTACGGCCCCAAGAGTGCTCTCTGCGAGGGGGATCTCCATCCCTTTCCCACACACAATATATCTCATTCAACCTCAGCCTCCTCCACAACGCGACAAGGCAATCCCTACAATATCGCTCGTATATAAGTGCCTCCCTTTACCTTGCCGCACACAGCCAAAAATGCTTTATAATCCAGACTCGTAGCATGTGTTTACAATGCAGGCACGTGCCATCAGCCCATCTTTTTTCTACTATGGCCCTGGAGATGGCCGAAATCGTGAAGGTCCCTCCTGAGTTACAGCTGTTTCCGAAAAGCTTGTCAGTGTGTGATTTTTTTTGTCGCCAACCAACTTTTGATGAAGAGGCTAAGGATTACCGATTTTGGATGATGTCTCGGCAAAGCGCCCCAACGAGTCGGAAGTGCATAAGCAGTCCCCAATCTTATCTTCTGCCATGCCCTTCCACCCTCCTAGCCCTCCACCTGCATACAAAATGCCGCCGCAATACGACCTGGGACCCTCCGAGTCTGCTGATACCAGTAGCAGCCTGACTCTGGCAGTATTGCGGCCAGTGAGTCCGACGTTGGATGAGCTGGAAATTCAGATGTTTGGTACGCCGTGGTACTATTATATTGTGAACATCTCTGATATGATCTGCAGGCCATTGTATAACACCTCTCTGCCTTCCTCCTTTTGAACCTCTGGCCGACCCATCATCGCCATCACTGTCATTTTCTGCATCTGCACGTGTCAATCCTTTGCACGTCCACTCCTTCAAAAATTCCAATCTGCTGATACCCATGGACCGGTTCCACTTCCCCGATCCGATGCTTGAGGGCGTGCCGTTGCCGGCCATCAACGCGCAATCTGGTCAGGGCTCCTCTCAGCTCTCTGTGTTCCCCATCGCACCAAAGCCCAAGGCGACACGCGCCAGGTGCTCTGCCCCTCCTGCGAGACCCACCTCACTGGAGGAGGAGGTCCCTGAGGCCAAAAACTTCGAAGTTATGCTCTGGGTTTGTCCTCCTGTCAAGAAAGCCACAGCTCAGAGCCGTAAAAAAGCTACCAAACCCGAGCCGATTAGTTATGGCCCATTGATGCGAACACAGATATGACATGGGGCGATTCTGTGGATGCTTATGCAGAATTATTGGGAACCTCGTCCGAGTTCCTGGTTGTTTCTAGCATGGAGTGGTGTTGGCTGAAGCCTCAAAATTCGCCCTCGCTCCCTCTTCATAATGGGAGCAGCTATAATTCGCTGACCAAGCAGCTCTTGTCCCCTCCAAAAGGTGTCTCTCCGGCATACATTATTGTCAAGATGGACGAGCTGATGAAATCACCCCCCCGAGTCACTCCATGGTACACCAATTGTGCCCCTTTTTTCGTGCTATTCTCACTGTTTATCTTTACAGTCCTGGGTTTCACAGCCAGTAGCGGGTCCGAGCTCTGGGCCTGGTGCATTCGAAGTGACATACCGCACTGTCATGGGGGTCGACAACGAACCTTCCGACAACGACAATCAGCCAAAGAAAAAGGTAGTGTTTCTTTCAATTCTATTTTATCAGGCTAAGCGTTCCCCAGGTTCCATTCAACCAAGGTCTGGATGATTATATGCAGTCGATCTCCGAGAAGTACCTGCCGGGAACATGCTCGATGCATCCCGAGATCGAATGCTTCCATTCTCGTGTGAATGATATGGATTACACACTCGACCGGCCCAAAAAGATTGTTTGGGCTGCTGCGATTGTATGTCAATTATTCTGTACCTATATGTAAGGGCCGCTGAGCTAACTTATTCATCAGAAAAATGGAACATCCACCATCTTGGCCCCCCCTCTCGGCTCTAACCACTTCAAAGCAAAGGCGGCGCTCAAGAAGATAGCTGTGACGGCTACTGCGTCGGCCCCTTCAGTCGAGCCTCCGGCCACTCCGGCTGCTCCTCCAGCTGCTCCGCCGCCTGCAACACCATACCCAAACCCATATGGGTACCCTTCTGCTCCATCGTATCCACCGCTCATGGGATACCCACCGTTTCTATCGCCATTCCCGCCGTACCAGCCTCACGGATTCTACGGACACCCGTCGCACATGTTGCCATGGCAGGACACCCCCCGGCCACGTCGTCGAGAGGGATCTCCTGATGGGTCATCACCACCTCGTGCATCGTCTTCTAAACATAGATGCAAGGACCCTCCCCTGCGTTCTCCAGTGGTTCCATCAATGAGTTTCTCACTCAGAATCCGGGGCTTCCCGGCCTGACACGGTCCTTCCTTCTCGAACTTGACTTTGAGATCGGTGATGATCTGTTGGTCGCAACTGAGGCTCAGTGGAAGGCTGCTGGGTTCGCACTCTTTAGCTGGAACCGTGTCCTCAAAGCATACAACAAGTATAAAAATTCTCTTCGTCATTGACCATGGTCTCTTTTCGCTATTATACCCTAGTTTATTGTATATTTTCGTCCGCACGTAGTTACTGTACAATTGACTGCTCTGGCATTTTAGCTATCTTACAATACTCTCTCTTATACTCCTTCGTAGATCTGCCTGCATTTATCCTTTTGTAGCCATTTTTACGTCTAATCAATTCGTTTTCACTTGTACATTGCTCTGGTATTGCTCGGAACAATCAAGAACTACTGCATTGGGTCCATCTACAAAGCTGGAATGCCGAAACCAGCCACGAGCACTCTCAGCTGTTACAGCTCCGCACGCCTCGAGCAGATCTAACTCGGGGTTTTCACTGTTCTGCATCCGCCTCCAATGCCGCTGAATCCACGCTTTCACTGTGAGCATGATCAGTTCATTTTCCTCCCCCAAAATTGATTCAAACACAGCTGCACTGAAACTCTCTTCAATCGGATTGAAGTCAGGTGAATAGGGCAGGAGAAAAAGAAGGATTGAGCCTGAAATTCGGGTCACAAATGACGCTGAATTGGAGTGAACAGACAAACCTTGAGCCTCTACAAGCTCACGCAGGTAAGCACTCTTGTGAATGGCACAGTTATCGAGTATCAGAACACTTTTATCATTGGGATAACTATTCATTTGAGGTAGCTGGAGAGAGATACTAGACCATAATAAAGGGTCAAATACAGGAACAGGACTTACAATCTTGTTCACAATGAAATCAAAGAACTCGTCCCCATCTACTGAGCCCTGCACGATTCACGTGCCAATGTATCCATTCACTGTAATAGCAGCAAGAATACTGTAACGGTCCCCTTGCACAAAATAAGCGTCGATTTTGGCACAATGCCTGCGAGGGGCGCGCCCACGCTTGCGGAATATTGTGCGCTCATCTTTGCTCGATTCGTCTGCAGTGACAATCATCGAAGCGATGAAAGAGCGGATAAGCTCTCTCCACTTCTCATGAGCCTCCTCGTTGCGTTCGGATGCGGCCTTTCGGAGGATCTTGTAGGTGAGACTGGAATCGTGGATAAGGGTGTGCAACGCAGTACGTGATATGGCAGCGTCGAGATGAAGAGCAACCCAGTCCATGATCTCATCGAAATACATCTCCGGGGCTTCATCAAGGAGAGTGAGAAGGTCGTGGGTCTGGTCGGCATTGAGGATCCGTGGACGCCCACAAAGAGGATTAGGGGAGGTATGATGGTGCCGTAGTTATGCTGATTGGCCTTCCAGCGGTACAAGCTTCGGGAAGTGACACCCAGGAGGTCGCAGACATCATCTGTGATGTACCCGGCCTCTAACAGCCATAGAGCGTGCGCCTTGAGGTCCTCGCTAATAGCTCGATAGACCATGGCGGATGGGACAGAGACGAAGGCTGTAGAAGATAGCCGAAAGATAATCAGACCCGGCACTAAATCGGGACGGTCTGGGCCGACCCATCCGAAACCGGTAATCCTTAGCGCCTTCATCAAAAGTTGGTTGGCAACAAAAGTTTTCACGCACTGACAAGCTTTTCGGAATCCCCTCCAACAATGTTGCGGAGATCCTCGGGATCAAGGAGATGGTTGAAAAGAACCTGAAGGACATCCCGCTGAAATTTATCAGCAACTCGAAAACCTCTATAGACGGACTCACAAAACATCTTTGAGACTGGGAAGATGAAGGATTCAAAACAGTCTGCAATGGCCAGTTATTCCAAGTCACGGTGGCCCGACTATGTGAGAGAACAGCCCTGACCACCTTTAAATGGGTTAAAGGTCACTCAGGCATTGAAGGCAAAGAGCAAGCAGACCGGCTCACGGACGAGGGGCGCCGGAAACCTGAAGGCTCCGCGATGATTCAGACTCAGTCATCGAGGCGAAGTGCCGGGGGCACGCTCTTGTATGACTTAAAAAACATTGAATGTGAGACCTCCCATGGCTCCCGCCTCGGTGCTGTGCAAGATGTTGGCCTTTGAAGCAGTTGAGAATCGACAATTGCCCCTACCTGATCAGTCCCGCCTCCACAAGTCGCTTCACTGCGCTCGCAAACAAATAGTAATGAGGGGGTTCTCGGAGGCGGGCGACCGAGACCTTTGCTTCCTCGTCATTCTGGTATATTTTGTTTTTGTCGAGGTCATAGTATGCTCCTGCCTCTTCCACATCGAGCAACATGGTGGTCACATAATCCGTGATGATGACGAGTCGGCATTGCGCATCTACACTGTACCTGAGAAACGAACATGTGATCAACAACCTCGAGATGTCAATCCTAGTCTTACTTCTTCACTTGCGGGAGGAATTTGACAACATTTCTGGCTCCCAATCCTGCCTGACCTTGTTTCTCGCTGTCCTTCAGGTAATTCTTGTCGAATGCTTGCTCTCTGATGACATTTGGTTTCTGTGAGTGGATGTGTCAGGATAGACCACGCAGAGGATGCCATCCATGTGCTCTAGAACTAGGTAGTGATCACACCTAGTGCCATCTGTGGGAGCGGAGGAGATGAGTGGCACTCCCAGAGGATATGCAAGTGACATACCTCCTGTATAAGAGCTTTGCTGCAGCCGAATGTTGAAAAAATATCCGCCAGCTTGGAGGTCGCCTTTCTTCAACATAGGTTCAAGGAGTGTGTCCAGGGCCGCCTTCACAGGTGCAAGGACATTTTTGAAGAATACTTCCCTGGAAAACAATCAGGAGGCATTGGAGCAAGACAACAATGATGCATACGCAACGGCTTGTTCATTATACAGAGGCTGGATATAGTCTTCCTCGGCAATGATGCCCCCTTTGCCCTTGAGAAAGCGGGTGATGTTCGATGTGATGTCGCGCGTAAGGACAGAGACACTTTTTCTGATTGTGGTTGGCAGTCCGCAGGCAGACGTCGATGTCTTTCCCAGCCCATGGGTCTCTTCAAGGTCATCGTCGTTAGAGTCCACTGGATGTCCATCGGATCCAAGTTGCACTGGCCTGGTGTGACAGGTCAGCAGCGGATGGTTGAGGTAGTCCAACCAATTGGTGGCTGGTTTATTCTGTGCAATGGGCATACTGTTGTTACTCGTCGCCCACGTAAGTACAGAGCAGGAACTCATGGCTGGGCCAATACCTCGGCAGTACTGATATCACCGGAGCAAAGGTGCCGAAATCAAAAGCTGATTTGCATTAAGTATTCTGAAGCAAGTCTGAAGTTGGCGGACCGGAAAATAAGTATCCTGGTTGCAAATTCCAGGAATACTTACTAGGCTGGAAATCTTGACTTCCCCTCACCCGTATAAAAAGCCTAACCAATTAGAGTGTGTGCAGTATTTTCGGGAATTCAATCCTTTACAGGGTACAGCGCCGCTCCCTGAAGTTCCATTCCAGTTCATGGGACTTCTATTCTACTGTAATGTCTTTTTGTTTCCAATTTTGTGCCAAACCTTCAGGTCTCAAACTGAATTACATAGGTGATGCCGGCGCTCCCGCTGATGCAATCACCCGAAGCCGGTGCTGCAACTCAGACACCCGGGTCACGACGTCCCACGTGACGTTTCTACGTCACATCTCGATAAGCATGTCATTCAGGTAAAAAGTCCTCTCTTTTGCTCGTACTACCACCACACCCCGCCGCCCCGCCGCCCCCCAGCCCCGCTACGCACCCGATGCGCTCCAGGCGCATAGAAATTGTTGACTTTTGTGGTCGGCTCGGGGCGCAGTCGCAAGTAGTTACTATCAGCGACTGGGTGGTCGGCCACCCCTAGGTAGTCGGCCACCTGGGAATGTTTCATGAAGGAGCTGAGCATTATAGGACTTTGACCTCGAGGGATGAAGTACAACCTTGGGAGACCATACGTACCGATTTTCAAGCCAAAGTGATGTCCGGATCAAAAGTTACGTGATGTCGAATCGGAATCCAAAGGGTGAGAACCATCATTTCTTAACTTAGCCCGTCGGCCGACGCTCGCCACAGCTCTTTCTTCACCAAATCTCCGCCGTTTCAGGACTTCTTGGGCTCGTTATGCTGCCTGGATGCAGGACATCAGTATTAGATATTGTATGCAAGATGTGAAAATGATACTGCTGCGCGAGATGCCGAAGAAGACTTTGCTGCTACTTTGACTCACTCCATTAACCCACCCACATATCGCAGGAACGATTCACGCTACAGGTCTGGCACCTGGCACGGGGGTTCTTTATTGATTACCGCTCATCCTCAGATATCCATCCGATTTTTATATATTTACCTTCCCTCTCAGCGCTCGCCATTACCCAAGACCACCCAATTTCAGTGTCACTGGAGTTCGAGATTTTTGCAGGAGTTGTGGGTGTCTAGAGATTGAAGTTGTGTGTCAGGTATGTTTACACACATCCTATTAGTCCAATCGTTGCTTATCTTAAACTCATATCTTCACTATCTCTAACTGGGCGCTCGGTTTGTTGACACCTGCCATCACGGCAGACTATCCACCTTTCCAAACATATTTTCATACCACTCCTGTAGCTTATATGTACATGTCACCTGTCCAGAATCCCTCATTCAAACCTTATCTTCGAACGTGGACACAATTTGGTGCCAGTCCATGCCTCAGCGGCTCATTCAGTGAGGTGGCCGACTACCGTGTTTATCCCCTTTTGAGGCATACCGGTGGAAAAAAATTCACTGTAGCACAAATTCAGCCAGGTTACCTCGAACAAATCTTAGGATGTGTACCTTCAATTCGGGACCCCCAACCCCGGGGAATCCTACGAAGGCATCCAACAATTACCGATAAAAACTAAGGTGGCCGACTACCCAGTCGCAGATAGTACGTGTTGGGTGAAACTGCCAATCACTGGTAGCTCCATTAGGTGTATGTTCAACTTACGTTCAACCCTCTCGCTGAGGTGCTCTTGAATTTCTTCAGGCCTATCAGAGGATAAAAAACCATCAGCTATTAGTCATGCGATTCGACCAGTCAGTGACATTTGAGCCGTATCCAAGGCACACCCCGCCCATTCGAGTTGAATTTCTTCCGCGGCTGGCGGGCTGAAGCAAAATCGATTCGGCTGCGTTCTGAAGATTTGAAGCGTCTCCGTGACGCTAGAAAAACGAAAATCAGTTGTTGTCAAGTTCTGACAAACCAGTGAGCCACACAGGGCGCAAAACAACGATCGTGGCATTTATTGTTTGGTCTAGTCATCCAGCGGCGAGGCCGGGCACTCCACCGAGTCCTAACCATGGTGATACACTCACCCTCTGTAAGTAAGCAAGAGGTGCACCGGAGAAAGATGAACCGCGGGTGGATTTGTTTCTTTTTCTTTCCTTATTTCCACTCTGAACCTGGAGAATCAGTGGAGATCCAGCGAGGCGGGCAGCTGGTGACACCACGTCGGATCGGGGGTTGTCTTGAAGCCGCAGGCGTTCTCTGAGTTTTTCTAACACTCGCCAGGGACGACTCGGACATGCAGCTGGCACATCCAAAGGCTGGCCCAGGCCGCCAGGCCGCTCACGGGCGACTCCTCGGATCGGCGCCTCCGGCTGCGCCGAACCACGTCAGCAAACTAGATGGTTCAAGGTGAAGTACATATGTGCGTCTCCCGTTTTCGTTCCGGTGTCTAGAACATCTTCGTATTCATATTATTGTAGCGTGACGATGACCCAGTTGACGCCTCCGCCTTTCTCTACTGCATCATCAGCTGCCCCCTTTAGCTGATGGCACGCCTCACTCATTCGTTCATTTCCCTAAGGCCAGGCTGCAGTCGTTGTTATCCTCGGGATCGATAGTCTCATTTTATGTCTTCTCTGGCACTACAAACTGGAACGGATTGCCACAAATTGTTATATGGATATCACCCATCCATTTGGACGGAGAATTAGTACTCCACTGTAAAAAATAACAGCCAGTCGTGCAGTATGCGCCTCACTTCCATCGGTTGACAACTTCCAATCCCTTAAAATTGAACGTCTTCTGACCTTCGTCATCGTAGGAGACAGCATATGAAGTCTTGTTGTGTACATTCTGGAGAAAATCAAGTTCAGAATTGCTCCACCTCGATCAAACGAAGGACGAATGCTACCTCAACCCGTGCCCGAGTCCAATCTTTATGCAGATTGTAATGAGTAAACGGCTGGCGCAGGAATGGCGTTACCCACCATAACCACGCACCGCGTCAGCAAGGGACGCCTTCTTGTCTTCGTCAGACAACAGCCCTTCCCGCTCAAGCACTGGGCTCGGAACGGGGATAATGGGGGTATCATCTCCGGGCCGAACAAAGTAGAGCTAAGACCCTAAGATAAGTTCAAGGTCGAGAAGCCTGTACGCCACTCACGAGCCCCAGTCGGTGTAGATGTGCTTGGTCGGGCTGAGGTCCAACAACGCGATCTGAGCATCACTTTTATTATCCAAGAAATGATAGATACAATCGAAACATGTACGGATTGTTGACTTGACATAGCCCTTGGTAAGAAACTGAAGAACATCCGCACTGGTGTGAAGTACTTAGACGGAAACTAGTTCAAAAAAGCATAGACGACCCACCTGTTCACAGTAATGCCTCCGGCCACGGGCTTGACAAACTTCCATTCCCCTTGTGGAGTGCGGATCTGGAGACCGGCGACGTGTTGAGAGAACAGCAAAGTTAAGGAGCTGTATAAATTATCGTGGGTGGGGCTTAGGTATATCAGTACAAGTGACGTACCCAAAGTCAGTGTGGCCGCCACCTTCCCCATCTCGGATCAATTTGCGCTCCTCTAGTGTTCGAGGATGGTAAACCATCTGGTGGACAAGCGTAGTCAGTCGAGCAATGTCTCGCGAGTTTAACGCGCAGGATTTACATAGCGGAGATGGTCCTCTGATCGCTCATCATATGCGTGTCTCTGTGAAAAAATGTCGGGAATAATACCCTCGCCTTATCGATAAGCACCTACATCGAGGAGATAGTTTTCTGGCAGCTCCAGAATGATAGCGAGGAGAATGAATAGCTTGCGGACGACATTGTGGAACAGCTTGCGGTGGAACGCTGCAATCTCCGCTTCGTGCGCCTCGATTAACGAGGGTCAGCCGAAAGGATAATTCGACACGAGAAATATGACTCGTACCAGAATTAGGTCGTGCTTGGGAACGTCCTTGTAATCCTCATTCTTTGTGTACTTCGGAATATTGAGCATCTCGACATTTTCTTTCACTGGAAAGTGCGTTAGACAGAGCGTTGCCAGCGAGATTCCAAACCTCCGGTAGAGCCGACGGTCCGTTTTGGCTCACGGTAACCAAAGTAGCTTGAGGACTATATTTGAGTATAACCCATGTATACTACGGGTTACGCACTCGCCGACAGAAAAATCGCACGGATACTTCCTTTTCTCTTCCAAGGGCTACAGAAAATAGTCAGATGCGTGGAATTTTCTAAATTGAACAGGCGTACGAGATTGAAAAAAGCATTGGCTGGAGAGTGAATCAGAAGACGATTGATTCATAGGTCGCCATACGAACCGATAGAGAATTGCCTCAGGACCTCTTCATCGGGGATTCCGGTACCCGTTACAACCCAGAAGCCGACTGGAAACAGTGTTAGACAGAGAAAGAAAAAAAAACAGAGAGAGCATCTCACCATTTCGTACGGCGTCATGGAGTTCAGCAGCAAGTTTCTGCTTTCCTCCCGGCGCGTCAAAGATGGAGAGATCTATTTCCTTCAGAGGGGCCCAGTCGAGGTTCTCTTTCGTCTCGGCCGGTCTCGTCCACGGTGGAATATCGTACGGAGTGGTCGCTACAGGCATATCGTTGAGCTTGTAAATAGATAGAGCAAAGTATTGCAGCAGGCACTTTGTATAGACCATAGAAGTTAAGTACAACACGTCTCTGGAAGACGTGATAATTGCGACATTATTCGACTGTCCGATTTAAATTTGGGGGGACTGCTGTCCTTTGCGGCACGACTCGTGAGCAGTCTTGAGATAAGCATTGACGAGCGGCTGTATGGCATTCGGCCCGCGGCCAAGGCCAATGACACAATGTCGCCTTATGATGAGGGCATGGGGTGGATGATGAATACGGAGAGAGTATCTGTCTATGTCCAGGCAGATTTTCGTTTCGGATCAGAAAACTCCATGACTCTGCCTCACCGGTGCCATGTTAGGAACTAGCGAGGGAGTCCTTCAAGAGAGAATTGTGTCACGTCTTGTGATTTGTGCTACTGTCAGTGTCTCTGAAAACTAGTAACAAACATAAACTCAATAGAATTGGTAAGGATGAAATTCTCCAAATTGTGGTATCAGAATCCTAATCGTATTGCGTCTTTGGAAGACCCAATGACGCGTTCGGCGGCCCGGGGAACCCAAACCGAACCTTGGAACTCGAAACGAGCTAGCGGCTCCGCTGAATTAGCGGCAGAAAAACAAAATAACCCCTCGAAAGGGGTGGCATTTGGCGGTGGCAATCCGCAAATTTGTACGTAGTTTGTTGATCGACGTTCAAGAACGTTCAAGATGGAATATTGACGCAGTCACGTGCCAGTAGGGACCCTCAAGTAGTGTTGCCGCGGCTCGGCTACGGCTGGCTCCCGAGCCGAGCTGACTAAAGCCGGCTTAGACCGGCTGGCTCGTGGCTTAGCCACGGCTCATGCCCCAAATGATAAATTTCCCAATTTAACGAGATTCCGACTTTGATATTTGGTCGGATGTGGGTGCAAATGCTCTCAGCGCATGGACAAGCTCGGATGTCCACGCCGCCGCTGTCAATTGAGCAAATTGACAGAAATTGGTTAACAATGTCACATATGTCGCGTTATGTGACCTTATGTGACACTGTTATAAAACCATGATACCATCGCCAAATAGATAGAGAAAATGTTACAGGGAGCATTGCCAGAGCTCTAAGAGCCACCTAAGGGCTATACAATGCATCAAACACTACTCATTCACAAGTTATCCAAATCCAGCCAAGCCGCGGCTCAGCCATGGCTTAATCGGCTAGCTACAGCTGGCTTATTTTTAGCATGGCTTGGCGGCTCAGCGGAGCCGAGCCGAGCCGCGGCAACACTACCCTCAAGTGACACTTGACACGAACTTCTCTCATAGTTCGCTGACTTCCACACCTGCATTCATTTTTTGCTGCCTCCTGCCTCAGAGTCCCGAAATCAGTCTCACCAGACGGTTGCCGATCGCCGCTGGACGCTTGGCTGGACGTGATATTACCTCATCAGTCCATCTTTCGTTGGATTCCTTCCCCGAGAACCCTCCTACATATGGCGCAATTCTCCTGAAGTATTGTCTCAATGATGTAGGCATAAATACGTCATGCCATGTCTAATTCGATATTGCCGAGATTGCGCTTTTACGGCTTCAAAACCCTCCGGAGTAGATTGTTCCTGTGGATCGCTCTTAGAGATCCTCCTCATATTGCTTTTCTACTACGGTTTGGCATATTATGCCTGTCGAACACTGGGATGAGCAAAAATCCATTGCATCTTCGGATGAGATTATCGGGCAACTCGACGCAAAGTTGTCGTCTCTAGGGGCCCTCACGATGATCAGCTCCATAAGGTCCTACGACGGGTCGACAAACGCATTATGCCGCTCGTGCTACTCCAGTAAATTAGTTCTGATTTACCAGAGTATTCGATTGAATTCTTCGCACAGATATACCATAATGCGGATTGACGTGACGAATATTTCCAATGTTGCCGTAGGCCTCACGGTTGTCTCTCAATATCTGTTATCAATTCAAATCAGATCATGAACATCGAACAAGGGACAGATATAAAACATCAACTGCATCTGACAGCCCAAGAGTGGGTTTGGGTTGTTGCGTGCTTTTACTATCCATGTAATTAAAATCCTCCAATCCACCCATTTTTTGGTTGATCGACGTTAATCTCAGACATGTTCTTGGAACCAATATCAACTATCCTTCTAAAGAAGACATCAGCTCCGATATGGCTTTCCCGCATCAGTAAGCAGGAGTCACTCTTTTATCTTTCGGGAATTGACTTGAATCGTCTGCCAGTGGTAACATGGGGGATAGTTACTTGCTGTGTTGCAGCCACAACTTCTTACAGTGGTCTCATCATTGCTCGAGTTCTCATGTGAGCGTCTCCATCGTTGACTCCGCACCAAATCATAACTCTCTATTAGCGGTGCTCTAGAGGCTGGGTATTTCCCTTGTATTGTGAGATACATTCATAGATATCGTCCTGATCCTGACTCGGAGTTAATTTGTTCTCCCCCCCACAGATAGTGCGTTGACGAATTCGTCATATGCAGTAATTCCTATATATCTTCTAGTACTTCTGGACTTTCTGGTACACTCCTGCCGAAATGGCCATGCGAGTCGCGGCTTTATATTCCGGTTGGGTGCTATGAACTTTCTGGAATAAACACTGACACTTTTCTTAGCTGCAGCTTTGTCCGGATTTATCGGTGGATTTCTTGCATATGCCATATCATACGCCAACGGCGTTTTGGCGGGGTGGTGCGTGTTCATGAGCGCCGAAGTCTCCAGCAACTTCTGACCATTTTGAATAGGCAGTGGCTTTTCATATGCAAGAGTTTTAGCCTTTCATCGAACCGCACGCTGAATACTGCTACTAGTGGAAGGTATACCGCCAATTTTGATCGGAATTCTCACCTTCTTCGCGTTGCCGTCGTATCCCGAACAATCCAAATGGCTTTCCGCGGAAGAGAAGGAGCTCATCTTGGGACATTTGCACAAAGATGCCCCGAAGATCAACGGGAAAACTTTCGAATGGAAGGCGGCTGCACAGTTATTCGCCGATCCTACCTATTACTCTTTTACGTGAGCTACAATGATTTTTCGTCATTCTTTACACTGATTTATTTACTAAGGGCCGCTTGGATCTGTGCAGGCGTAGGCGGGTCAGGCATTAATTATTCGCTACCTACGGTCATCAAGGATCTTGGTAGGCTGAGCTTGCTCTCCAATCTCAATATTAACGATTCATTCTTGGCACAGGCTTCACTGACTCTCGGATGTCAAATGTCCTCTCGATGCCTCCTTCGTTCGCTGCCTTTTCGCTGGTGTTAATACTTGGATATCTCGTCCATCGCGGGACGATAAACCCTTTCCCCGTTGTCATCTTCCTTGACTTAGTGATTATTGCCTGCTACTCCGTTCTCCTCTACGTTGAGACTGTTGGTGTCCGATACCTTGTTCTCGTTGTCTCGACTGCTGCTTCTGGATCTTTATATCCGCTGCTGTGAGGCGCATTCCAAACGTTCTATAGACCCGGATGCGCTAATATCGTATTGTTTTGCAGTTGGCCAAAACGTGTTCAAGCTCTTCGAGGAACGGCAATGGCCGGCCTTGGAATTGGTAGCGCTTCAATTCAATCGCTTCAACTGGGCTCAATTTTACCCCATCAGGATTGCATAACGCCTCTGCTCAGTTCAGCGGGATATTAGGGCCCCAGATATACAGCAGTACGCGATAAATCTCTTGTCAGTCTTGTTCACCCTAACACGAGTCTCCGATTAGCGGTATATGCCCGTGAGTAATAATTATGCAGCATCTGACGAGACTTACTGACTTGTTGTATCGACTCGTAGCATCTTATGCTGTACGTGTTTTGAAATCGAGATAGAAAGTGTTCGGTAATCACGTATCGCCTTAGATATCCTTCAAGGTCTCTATCGGCTTGTTATCCGGCGCTGTATTATTTCACAGCCTCAGTACGTCTGATATCTATCCTGGTCGAATTCTTGTCCTCTGATTATCTGATACTAGCTTGGTTCCTGATGCATGTGGGTTGTCTGATACCTCAGATCGATACCTTTTATCCTCTTGAGTTCAGGGACCCATTCATAAATACATACCGCGCTTAGCTCAACGAGTTCAAGCACAAACACAGATCAGGAAGAGCGACCTTGAGGGTAACACTGGGCCAAGTCGTGAGCGTTTAGTTTCTTCAGTTTTGCGTTTCTGAGAGTGTCTTGTAGCGAATGTATCTACAAAGGATCCTGAGACCCTTTGATATTCTGAGAGCCCTAACTCCGACCTACATTTCGCTTACGCGTTACTGCAGATTGTGGCTTATTCCAGCGATGACGATATCAATGACAATATATCTCACATTCTGCTCCTGCCCCGCAACACCACCGGCTAGCGACCTGCATGGAAGTAATATCTTGGACGGTATGCCTACATGAGATGTTTGAGAGCCGGAGCAAGATGAATGAAGTTACACAGTTTCCCAACATCTTCAGGTATCTACGTAGGAATTTCACGAATCATATGCCTTCATCTCCTCCTGAGCCGCCTCATTCTCTCGCTCAATAATAGCAAGATGTCCCGCTGATCTTGGAGTAATTGATATCGGGAACGGCAGAGGAACGCTGTTGAAACCTGCCCAGAAAACATGAGCACTGACGCACTCCAAGTACATGAGTAAGACCCGCACCGTCTGTATACGCGAGCGTATCGACTTCGATTTCCTGGCCCTTGTCGTCGAGAGCCTTGCCGAGATTGAAGCCCCATAGGATGCGGGCGATGCTACGGCAAGCAATAAGTTCGGGCGAGGGGAAATAATCCGGCACATTACGCACTTGATATAGATGCTGTTCGACCCCAAGTGAGATCCGGGACACACTCTTCGGCCGTAGCCAAAGCTCTATTGAAGAATTATGAGTTGGAGTTGATCGCTTCATGGTGGTGTATGTCTACCGAATGCTGCCATGGACCAGGATAATCGCGCTTCGTCATGAACCTGCAATCTCCAATCAGCAAAGATCCGAAATCCAACCCAAGCATGCGCACCTCTCCGGGTCAAAACGATGCGGGTCCGGGAAATCCGCTGGGTTGAGGTGGATGCCCCACAGGTTCGCGATGATAGTGCTGCCCTTGGGGATGTACATGCCCTGGTAGACAAAGTCCTCCGTGCTCGAGTGGGGCGTGCCGCCCAGGACGGCGACCGGCCGCCACCGGAGCGTCTCGTTCACGATGGCGCGTATGAACGGCAGGTCGTCGAAGTCCGCGAACGTCGGCATGCGGTCGGGGCCGACGACGGCGTCGAGCTCCTTGTGCGCCCTTGGGATGAAGGACGGACCGAAGGCTGCACAGGCGAGCATGAACGACGCGAGGGTGCCGGCAGTGGTTTCGACTCCGGCGCCGAAGGGGGTGCCTGCGTCAATGGATAAGGATGGACGTGCGAGGAGAAGGGAATTCTTACCACATGTATACGCTATTTCGAGGTCAGTCATGTCATTTTTTTTGCGATCCTCTATAAGCTGCCGGCAGAAAGAGGGCGCGGCGCGGCCCTTTTCCATTTTAGCTTTCACTTCTTGAACCAAACGTGTCAGGTACTCGATGTCGCGGGCTCGTTGTTTTAATGCGGCGGTTCGCCATGGAGTGAGGAAGTTGGGAAGATAAAGAAGGGCTGGGACGCTCTCAACCAAGTATTTCCCTGGGATGCTGAATGGAATGTTCGTTGAATTACGTAAAACGAGAAAACAGCAAAACTGACTTGATACTTGTTAAGAAATCCTGCGTCTGGCGGTTGAGACAAACGACTTCGTCTTTGTAGATGTCATGGACTCGTCGTCCGTAAGTCACCACCACCGCTACTGAAGTTGCGTAGCGTTCAAGATGTTCACGATACTTCAGCGGGGTCTTGGTCAGCTCCGACATTAGTTGCTTAGATTCGAGACTCTGGATCGGTTTGTAGGTGTCTGATGCCTTTTGCATAAATGAACCTGATGCCATATCAGCATCTGATGCGTGTACCCATTGGTTGCCATACCGTGAAGTACCTAGGAAGCACCATCAGTAAGCTAGTGTTCTCTTAAAAACAAGAAAAGGACCCACCCGCCGCCATCGTTTCCAGAATGGACCATTCTCAGACATGAGACCGCGCATGTTGTTACTCATTATTTCTTGTCCCTTGACTTAACGCTCAGTATTCCGTTGACCCGTCGGAAAAAATCGCGTACCATAATAAACCGAGGACGCGAGCTAGTTACGGGAGATTTCTTCTCCAAGATCTCCCAAGCAGCCTGCGCCGTCCCGATGACCACAGTCGGTGTCCGGCCCATTTGAAGATACACCACTGGCCCATACTGCTCATTGAGTACCTGGAACCACCGCCACGGCTTTTGTCGAGGGACCTGGTTTCGGTTACCGACCAGCCAGCTCGTAGGCGCTACTCATGCATTACTCAGCGACTCTGGTAGCTTCTAAGTAGAGAACAACACGCTTACCTGGTCCGGGCGGTAGATTTTTCGCTTTTTTCGGGGTAAGGCCGAGACAGAGCAGAACTGCGACAGCTACGAGCGAAGCATAGAGATACGACTCGAGCGGCGACATACTAAGCGGGTTGAAGAAGCAGACGGGGCCATTATCCAAGCCATTATCACAAAATGGCAGGTGACTGTAGGTCAGACGAGGGATAATATAAACTCCGAATCCCGGCAATATGGCCGAACTTCCCCGGCGCTTGTGGGCAGCAACAAAGTACTTACAGTACTTGAGCCTGTTCCTCCTGTAGAGTCGTCACCAGACCGAGCGCTTTATGGTGCTTCTCAAAAGGAGAAAAAAGAAAGAGAGAAATTGTCATATTATACTACTACGCCGGGAACACACAAGTTTTTCAGTATTTGGAATTGTATGTGTACACCTAGAGGTATGAATATTGCAAGGCATACCCTAGGTCCATCTATTTTTTTCGTCTCTCTACTGTGCGACTTCGATGCGATGGTCGGCCTGAGAATCAAAGACCATCTGGAGGAGGCGTTCACCGAAAGGCCTATTATTTTTGCTATCCGAGTCCGAGGTGATATGCAAGACCGAGGAAGTATCAGAGGTAGGTAGGTAGTATTCTGGCGCAGACAGCATCCGGAGAAGGTCTTCACCGACTCGGTCTTAGATTGAGCTCGTCCGAGATCGACCAAGTGTCGTCGTCGAGTCCTCCGCAACGGGATTGGTTTGGGACCAGAGGTAAGAGCGTCCTCGAGGCGGCGTCGATTGTGCTTCCTTTTCCCAGGTGGGCCGCACCTTTGCTAGCTTCTCGCTCACCGCGACGCGGAATCTCCACTGGCTCTGGCAGACCGCCCACCGCCGTAGAATGCCCAGAATAGCCGGAGGTATATCAGGCGCGTCGGACTGAGAGGGGCAGGACTTGATCGTGCGAGGAGAGCGATGAAGCAGGGGTGGACGAGGCCCCGTGACAGGTTAGAAGTGATCCGCAGGTTGCCACGGACGGCCAACAAGGAGAGGCTCGTCGTCGCCGGAAGACTAGCGGGGAGTGAGGAGCGCAGCCGCTGGCGGCGCCGCAGCTTCGTGCAACACTTACTCCGTCCAAAGCCCCTAATTCTCCGCCGTGTAGAGCTGCGCCTCCAGGTAGTCATGTTCTCTACAGCGAGTAGGTGAGTAGATAGCATGATTGTGGTCAGGGCCTCTCTGTGCTTCTGATTTTTCACCATGAATAGATAATGCCGTAGATGGAGCGTAATCTCGACGGGGGCTTGTCCTTCTGAGGTTCGCGGCGGCCGTGTAATAAATATAGTTTGTCGGACGAGTCAATTTGACGCTGAAGCCATTCCGTTGCCAATTTTTGGACAGATTTCGCGTACGCCTCAATAGTCTTTGGTGTGGCGTCGCACATTTCTGGGAGAGGGCATTGGAAGGGCAGTTTGAACACTGCTTTGCCAGCATACATCTCCGAACCACGACTTTTTACCGCGCGCTGCAAGTTCAATGGTTAGACAACCCTGGGCAAAGGCCGTAGGAAGGAGGAAAACTTCCCACGAAGACTAACACGTGGTCGCCTCGAGGACCTCTTCTGAGCACCATGACAGTCCCAAGGCCGCACTGCTCGTTCCACACAGGATCATCCGTCCATAGTCGAGCGGGAAGGTCTGAGGCTTCCAGTCCCCCGGGCCTGGCTTGTAGCCACTCAAACGACGAATCAGAACTTGGCCTGCCGTCCGATTGGACCCAACGATCTCGACGCAGAGGGAGGGTACGGACGTCTTGGCTTGGCAGTCGTCGTGCGATCGGGAGGTGTGTCGCCCGTCTTTCTTCCTTCGTCTCTCTATCGCGCCAGACGTAGTGCTCTCCTATGAGACCACCAGGCGGTGCGGCTTGCCGGCCGTTTGCTGTCGAATACCAGATATTCCACTGTATGCAGTGCCGTCCACATCTCAGTCAAATGATTGGGACCCCAACCGGTGGCACGTTCAAACCTAGTCCACGAAGGCTATGTTGTCGTTGGCGCAGGCTTAAGTGGTACCAGTGTGGAGGCACTCTGCTGGGTGACGGCGTACGAGGAGAGATGGTGGAGTGGTGGAATACTCGACGTCGCACCTTCCTTCAGTGCACTTTGCGGCACATGGATTATCCCCCTGTTCCTAGGGCGGCGGGGATACCGTGCACCTCGATTCAGACTACTCTGGGTCTGTCATGCATGCTATATATTTTTGGGCCTTCCTCTTCTCTCTTCGGGGGGAATGCTTGTTGGATGCATTTGAACGATAGAGATATGGGTGTGGGCATATTCACTCTTGTCTTTCTTAGACTCATTTTGTTCCAGGTTGTGAAATTGGTCGCAGTTTTCTCCTCGAATTTCTGAATGTCGTGATTCCTATAAATTGATTTGCATTGCTCGCATGCCAAGTACCACAATACATTGACCTTCGAATCAACATTCCACTCGAGGCCCACCCATCCTAATCCGGCACCATCATCTGCGTCTCTGGTTGCCATACGGCCCATACCGCGGGCACATGCCGGCCAGGCACCCAGAAACCTAAAACCGCATCCTAGTTAGTGTTCAAGCAGTCAGTGAAAATTAGAGTCAACATTCGAATGAATATCAAGCCTTCGAGGATCAATGGTGATCTACAAATTGTTCTTCGAGCGGGAATGTTAGGAGGAAGCTGAGGGTTTGAGACCCCACGGAGGCATAGACAGTTTCAGAAATATGAGGGTATTAGCTGCGACCAGTTGGTTCTTTTGGTCCACGGGATCTGGATGCGGACGAGCAGGGGTGCTAGCAAGGTGACGAGGCTGAGGCGGCGCATTGAAGACACGGCAAAGCTGGTAAGAATCACCGAGAGTGATGAATGGCAAGCATTTTCATAGGACGAATAACCAACTGTAATAACCAGTCTAAGGGTAAATGAAGGAAAATAAGCCTTCGATGATGAGCAAGGATCTTCCTGCCTGACTTGTGGTTTCACGAACCTACTTACACGGCAAGGTATCAACAGGACGGCAGGGTTCGAGTCCCTGCGGCGGCTAACTTCAGTGGTGTTTTTGAACGGGGGGCGAGGCGCGGAACCCAGCTGCGATGAGTCGTTTCGTCGTTCTTTTAGTACACAGAGTCGAGAACTGGGGGTATAGCAAGATAACTGAGATATAGATGCAGGTAGGAGACACACACTGAATAATGCACGGGGAGTTTCAGAGAGAGGCCGCAGTATTATGGCCAGACACAGAGGAGGCAAAGGAGGATAAAATGACGCCTTCGAAGATCATGGCGATTATCTTCTCCATATTGGCCGCGGCCCGGGGCGAGTTGCAGTGGCGTGCCACAAGTTGGTTTGTTGTTTCAGAGAGACGAGGTGGAGGAGGTGTGAAGTAGATTCAGAAAAAGGAGAGAGACGGATAGAGTGCCAGTGGTGAGTGACGAGGTGTTTTAAAGCATTTTCGGAGCATGAGGCGAAGGCCCTGAGATGCACAGACTTGAATCGTGGTACAGAACAAAGGATAGCGGGTGTCAGAGGGTAGAGAATAAAGCCTCTGAGGATCAGGGCAATCATCCTCTGCCCATGTTATGGAATAAGCGGAAAGCTATGATTCGAGTCCTCACGAAGGCATGGTCGGAGTCAGAAAGCACGTCTCTTTTTTTATTTCTTTATCCATCTCTCCGCCTTCTAATAGGAAGTATGAGCCAGAGATAATCGACGACTCAAGTCAACCCGGTAGAAGTATATAAATAAGCCCAAGGATTTCGCAGAGACGCAGGGAGGAGATCAGCGAGATTTGCTTCATCAGCAGGGAGAGGACAGGCAGAAGTAAAAAAAGAAAGACAGAGAACGGAGCATTCGAGTAGCAGCGAGGATCATCCTCTGTAACTGTTATGTGAAAGATAGCGAGCGCCAAGAAAAATATTAATGCCGGGGCTCGAGCTCAGTCCTGGCTGAACATGAAGGTGGTCGTGAATGTCCGACGGAGTCTTTCCATTTCTTTTCGTCTCCAAGTAGTTGCGGGTAGTTACAAGAGAGCTCAGGGGACGTTTCGTGCAGTGTGGAATGGAACGGCGTGCACAAATGCACGTACGACCTCAAGGTGCAACATGTGGGAAACCTGCCATGGGTAGGCACCACGATCGATATTGTCACGGGCATGCGGATCCATGCTGGAAGCTACACGTTGCCTGCTGGGGTGGGTGGCATTCGGAGCAGCCAGACTGGCCTCGTGGGGTGGTACCCCTGGAACTCGGTCGTGCCGCCGAAGAACTGTACGGGCCTTCCCTGGCACTAGACGACCGTCTTCGGGAGCCCGCGAACCACCAACGCAGGCTCCACCGGTACTACCGCAGAGCCTCTTCTCTGAATCCGGTGATTGTGTCGGCCTCGTCGTGTTCCATGCTCAGAGAGTTGCGTCTGGGGTGGAAATTGACTTCCAGAGTATTTTTGGGGACACCGGGCTGTAGTTATTGCTGGTGGATGAGACAATTGGTTCGATTTTTACGCATTGTGGGTACCTCTCCCTTGCATCTCTTGTTTTCTATTATGATAGAGTTTCTCTGCTGTATTGACATTTTGGCAGTAGGAGCCCTGAGGCAGTGGAGGACATCTTGAGAAACAATGAATGGGATCTGCACTATAGAGCTCTCCCGATGAAATGAGAGTCACGAAAGCCTATCTCAAATAATTTTGCCATCTGGTTCATTCTAAATTTTTGACACGCCACATAATGTTGACTTGATTCCACCGAACGTGAATCCAACTGTCAAACTCATCTGCGCAAGTACTAGATCTAAAAGCTGAGTCGAACTCTAAGACATTGGATATCGCGCCGAGATAATCACCTTACCCTACGCACGCCCGCCATAATATCTTCAGCGCCAGCCTTGGATAGAATGCATCGATCGCGGAACCAAGGCCCATGGACGAGTTATACATGACCCAGGCAGCATCATCGTCCTGTTCAATCGTCAGATATCGGTCCGAAGCACTGCTGGTGATCACCCACAATGATAGAAAGACGCTGAAGTCTGGTAATATACCACCGCAAGTATGCGCCTGAAGACAAACTTTCGCCTGGCAACGGCTCCGTCATCGGTATGCCATAATCTCAAATAAGTGGTTAGAGGAAAAATCGCATATGACGCCCGAGTATAAAACACCCATTATGCGCGTGTTCTGCCAGCACCAGTCTGTTTTGTCGAACTGTTCTGCGAAGAACTTGGTTGAAAAATACGAAGGGAGCGTGTTGCCAGATGTTGTGAGGGAGGTGCGCAAGACTTTATGAAGAGCGAGTGCGCTTCTGAACGCCTTCGTGCAACCCTCACTGGACAGAATCAGCATAGCGTACATCAACACTAACAGGGACCCTACCCAAAGAGAGGGTTCACTGATACGACATGAGCAGATGCAAAGTTCAATGTCAATAGAAAATACAATACAGACGTGTCATGGCACTGTCTCCCAAGGCGATCCAATTTGAGGGCAGGTTCGTCGCTTGATGATAGCGTATGTAGGAAGTCGGCGCTGGGTGCCATATTAAATTGTTTCAACTTGAACACTGCGACCAACGGAAACGAAGACATACCTACTTTCAGAATGGACACCACGGCCGAGTCTTCGATCTCTTCCAGCATATCCATGATTTCGAACACCCAACCCGGAATATCCTCTACAATTGTCAGGTTTTGGACAAAAAGCTTTATTTCAGCTAAAGTTCTTGGCTGCGGCCGAATGTCTCCATCATGGTAGCCGGCAAAAACCATGACTGACAATGAGTGAGAAAGGTTAAAACGCGAGTCAAGAAGTCCATACTTTGGTTGCCGTCTGGCCTCATTAAGACGAAGAGACGGCGACCCTTATCAACGTCGTCCTCGAGGAATGTGTATATCGGTTTAGTATCCTTCAAATGCGCCGGGAGGGGCAAGCGATCATGGAATGCGGGAGTGATGCGGAACAACATGGATGAATAACGCAATTTCTGGTCGAACGAGAGCTTCAACTTGTCCAATGGCAGTTTCCCGGCGGGGTAAGTAGCAGAATATCCGTATCCGCTCCTTTCGAGCCACTTCATTCCTGCGCGCGCAGGGCCGGTGCAATCTAATTCAAAGTAAGCTCAAAATGAAAGCGCCCTCAATACTGTGGCTTCACCTGCAACAAGCGCAGCTTCAAACTCTCGCATACCAGATTCCATTCGCACTAAAACCTTGCTCAAGCGCGAGGGATCCATCGGGTCGGCTCGAACATCGATGACGGTGCCGGTCATAAACTCGATGTTCGGATAATTGCCTCGATCAAGGACGAGGCGTCTGGTCCACAGTGAATCTCGCGCACCCGAGATGGAGTCAACGTCAACGAACCTGAGAAGGGTCTCATATCCGGCTCGCGTGAGGTACATCGTTTTAGGCAGCCCGGATTTGAACGCCGACCAAGGGATGCGCATCATGGCACCCGAAAGGTTGAATCTGGAGTTCGCTGGCAGGACACTGGAACGGATTCTATTAGAACTGCAGTAGCTCTTCCCAAGAAGATGCGTACGTGATATCGGAACGACGACACTCCTCCTCAAATCCCGGAAAGAGTTTCGTCAGCCCATCGAATAAAAAACACTGGCATGCTATATCAAACGAAGTCAGAACACAGAGGCGCACAATAAATACTGCAGAATCCACACCATGGAGAGACGTATACTGCACAATACGCGAACGCTGGATTTTCTGGTTCCATCCGTCTATTTTCCGGCCCTCCTCTGACGCGAGCCATGCCTCAGATTCAACAATGAGAACACGTTCGAAGTGATCATGGCAGACCCGCGCTGTCAATAGTCCAGCAATGCTGATCGATGACGACAATTACGTCAGGCTGCAGCATCCATAATGCAGAAATTTACCTTCCACCGCAGATTACCGCTGTCCCCGGAATCTTTTCATCATTGCGGCGACTGTTTTGCAAGAGCGGAACATCCAAGACTCCGATGTGTTTGGCCAGGAGGTGACGGCGTATGATGTGCCACAAGAGTAAGAACAGTGCGTAGGGAGCCAGACCAGCGAAGAGAATGATTACGGAGAGCATCTGTGAGAATAATCCAAGCGTAGAAGAGAGCAATTCGGCCGCAAAGTAGAAGAATCTGTTTTTCCTACAGGTACGTATTGTATTGTATGAAGGAATAGCGGTGAAAGGTATCAAGGAAACCTTACGTAACTTGGCTGTTGCTCTTTCAATGTGGGCGTTTGATCAACACGCGTATCTCAGTTATCACCGCCGCTTACTACGGTCGCTATGCTTCTTGACCCAAAAGGCCTCCGCATACTGTACGTACTTGTAGGGAGGCGATGCCAGGACCTCTGCGATTCCCTTTGGATGCCAGATCCCGAAAAATCCGAAATCCTCAATTTTTGTCCGAACCCTTTTTTCTTTCCCACGCTTTCTGAGACTGCGGAAATCGCGTTTTCCACTGGGCGGTCACTTTTGGTTTTTTTTAGGTGAAAGTTTTGGTCGATTTTTGTCCGAACCGCCGGATCTGGCTTCCAAAGGCATTCGCAGGGGTCCTGCGATGCCCCACATGCCTTATGTAACAGCCGGGGGCGACGCGACGGCGGGCTTCGGGACCATGACCGCTACAATTTTGGGCGACGAGTATATTTTTTCCCCCGTTTTCACTGCATTTGAGCAGGAGCCTGGTGAAAAATAACTTAAATTGGGGTCACAGCAGTGAATTTAGGCTCCAAAACAGGCCTCAAAACATTTTATTCCATTTTTTTAATCAAAATGTCACGAAAGTTTGTTGGCGACGCGGGCTACCGTGACCGTGACCCGCCCTGACGCTCTAGGCTCGCCGTGACCGTGACCGTCGCCTACCTACAACTACGTACAGTCACACCACAAAAGGCAACTTTTAGATGTGGATGAATATGATAAGGAAACTTGAGATTTAGATGTCAGAAAAAATTGACCTGAAATGGGAGCTGAAATCATTAGTTCAAGTTGTGCTCAGACAATGTGCTGAGATTGGTGCTGGAATCATTAATTTTTTTATTGTTTTCTTGGCAGCTGAAATATTTAGATCAACTTGGTATCTCAGGATGATTGAAACTGTCAATGAAACAATGGGTTTCAATTGTAGTTTAGCACTAGTTTATACCATAGACTTCAATTGTCTTTAAACTAGAATTTAAACTAAAGAATTCATCTTTTATTTCGGTGTCAAAGAAACAATAAGTTTCGGCATCAATTTCGGCTGATCCGAAATAGGACCTTGAACAATTAGTTTCGGTACCACTGAAATCCCCGGAGATTTCAATGCTACTGAAACTGATTGTTTAAGGTCTGATTTCGGATCGGCCGAAACTGATGCTGAAACATATTGTTTCTGTGACGCAAAAATGGCAGGTGAATCCTTTATTTTAAATTCCAGTGTAAAGACAATTGTAATCTATGGTTTAAATTCATCCCAAACTATGATTGAAACCCATTGTTTCATTGACAGTTTTGGTCCTGCATTAAATCTAAATATTTCAGCTGTCAAGAAAACAATTAAAAAACCAATGATTCCAGCACCAATATCAGTGCAGCTTAAACTAATGGTTTCAGCTCCGATTTCAGGTCAACTTTTTCTAACATTTAATGTTAAGTTTCCTTATCAAATTCATCCACATCTAAAAGTTGCCTTTTGCGGTGTGAGTAATGATGCCGCGAGCTGAGTCACCTGTAAAGCCCACATATCCCCACAAATTAGACAGTGTATGCTGGCGATGCAACCATTGTGCAACCAGTCTAATTAGAGGGCGATCAATAGTCTCGTTCCCAGACATTATAGGGCAGTCCGCTCACCGCGCTCGCGGGCAGTGAGTTCAATACTCCTACCGGAGCAATCGGACCATCGGAAAATGATCCGAAGCAGTTTTTGATGAAAATTCGATGGGGGATCACTGCCAGTCTCCTACCCAGCCGCACGTTACGGGGTTGGCGATTCTCAGTAGCAGTATTGGCAGTCGAAATCTCAGAAGGAATGCTTGAGTAATGATGATGACAATTTAGTTATGGCCCATCAATCCATCACATCTAGAACACATTTCTTACTCTGAACTCTTATTTTTTCCAACCCCTCCACAGTGGCTGGTGTTTTACAAATGTAAACAACATAGCCACAATCATAGAATACATTTCTTTGCCACACCCAACAGAAAACCCACTGAGCTCTCAGGGCCCACAATTACTACAATAGCCCAAAGGGCACATCCCCAAAATTTTGAGCAGGGAGGACTTTGGAGTGAGAAGTTCAACCAGCCCTCCTGAACCGAGTGGCTATGTTGTTTACATTTGTAAAACGCCAGCCGCCGTGGAGGGGTTGGAAAAAATGAGAGTTCGGAGTATGAAATGTGTTCTAGATGTGATGGATTGATGGGCCATCACTAAATTGTCATCATCATTACTCAAGCATTCCTCCTGAGATTTCGACCGCCAATACTGCTACTGAGAATCGCCAACCCCGTAACGTGCAGCTGGGTAGGAGACTGGATCACTGCCCTATAACGTCTGGTGCAGTTTACCCGGAAAACATGTGATTGTGTCACGCTTTGGTTCCTCAACTGCTAACTCACGAAATCCTCCTCTCCTGTCCATCCTATGGGCATGAATACTTCCAGAACTATTTCTGTTAATGGTACAATGGCGTGGGGCCTTTCTCCCGAATTTCCTGACACCTTTTCGGAATGTGCCATGTTACACGCCATTATTCTGAATTATGCATAAAGCTCATTAACGATACATCTGAAAATAATTATGAGCACTCAGAACCATCAGAGAAAAGGTTCTGAAGGATAAACTCCCCAATTTCCTGCCACGGAGACCCGCTTGAACGTGATTCACATTGGAGCCCTTCTCACCTTGCAGATGTATGGCGTGTAAGCAGCATTGTATGGAACGGGATGAATGATACTGATGAAATACACGTTAATACTACCTTCAAACACGTCCTTGGTCTTGGAGTGCTCACTTTTCTGTATATTTCTTCGGAAATTCCACTGCACATCGGTTTCTGCTCCACCGCAATTATTCTGGGGGATCCAAATTGTTTATTAGAATTATTTGGACCTTGTACAATCCTCAACATAATTTATATCTCTGGCGGCACCTTACAATCGTCGAAAGTTCACTCGTATCCAGAATGTGACATGTGTGACCAGAACCGCAATCACATGATTTACAATCAAAGTGCACCAGATCTTTACGGGGTGATGGCTGCTGTGGATTTTTTGATGGATGTGCCCCAAATTTCAGACTCCGCTGAACCCCGTAAAGATCTGGAGCCGAGATTAGGTGATCAATTGGAAATCCGCTCTTTTGGTAAACCTTTGAGATATCAAAGATATTACTGCTTTTGGTAACCAGCTCACAGCGCCATCAGCCGCTGGCTTCCCATCAGTTGCGGCATCAAGCGGGACTTGCTGGGGCGGGCCCCATCAGTTCTGTCAGCAGGCAGGGTGCACCGCACGCGCGCCATCAATGCATCAGTTCCAACATCACACGGCACGTGCTGGAGTCTGGGCATCGGACCACCTGTGTCAGCACACGGAGAGGCGGGTTGGAGGTGGGCCCTGTCAGCAGCGCCGCACGCACACCATCAACACATCAGTTACAACATCACGCGGCACGTGCCGGAGTAGCTCCAGAGTGCCGCATGACCACCCATCAGGCTGTGTCAGCACACGGCACATCCCGGAGCGTGGGTGCGTGGTTGCGTGATCCGCTGACACCTCAGCGCCTGCAAGCCTCACCTGGGCGCATTTTTGCATGTAAATTCATGAGAAAAATCAGTTACCCCCACATATGTATTCTTAAGCTGCATCTGCATAGGCTATGAACAGACAAAAGGTACATGCAATTGCACTATGAATAAGAAATATTACAATGTTATTGACCCAACTGCTCTGGATTGTGCAAGTCATGTGTTAGGTCAAGTAGGGTGAAGTGCATGCCAGGGCTCTCGCCTCGTCTTCTTCATCCTCCTCATCGCCATCACCAAGCACCTCTGCTGAAAAACTTGGCCCAACTTGTGGCAGCAAAGCTGCTGCCACTCCAACCACTCCCTTGTTTACAGTGACACCAGGGAGCAGTGAGCCAGAGAAGCCTGCCTCCTTGGTGAGCTGCAGGAGGCGATGATGTTAAATCACCCCTGCCACATGCAATAGAGCCCAACTTGATGTGCAAGTCCAGGCTCATCCTCTGCCCATATGCGCCCCTCTTCACGCTGGAGGAAGGCCTCCTCATCACGCATGTAGGTGATGAATCGGCATATCTCAGGGTTAAGCCTGAAGATCTCTTTGTCAGCACACTGCAGTTTAAAATACTGGTCCATTGTGAGTCGGCCAGATGGCTTTGCCCAGGGCTGAGTGAGGACGTCATCACACAAGTCCTGCAAGAGGTTGAAATCCGAGAGGAAGGTGTACTCAACCACCTCCTCCCATGACAGGGGCTCATGGGGGGTCTCAAGGGCAGTGGTGGCGTCGTTGTAAGTCTTCAGGGCAGACTTCACAGTGTGGGAGCATGCCTGGAGCACCTTTGCAACATGCTTGCACATCTTGTATCCTGGAGTCATCTGTTAGCATAGCAAGTCACACCACTGCAAAAATTTACCTGTCCCTGAGATATTCATCTTTGTAAGCTCAAATATACAGTTGGATCTGTCATAATGCATAAGGTCATAATGCATAATGGCTCATAACACATAAAATTTTGGAGGATTTGGATCCACTGAACACCCTTTTCTCACTGTAGAGGTGTGTTCATAATGCATATTGCTCATAATGCATTGGGTTTGGGTGTCCACCGATGCTAGGCATTATGAGCAATCCAACTGTATGGGAAATCACCAGTCCCTGAAGTCGATCGAGCACCCGCTGATACTGCTGCTTCCCGACCAGGATGGCTGCTGCCTTCCACTGCTCTGAGTCCAGCTGCCATCGCTTGGAGACATTGAGGCACAACTCAAGCTCCTGCACTGCAGAGACAGTCCTGTCAAGGACTTCCATGGCATGCTGGCACTGTGCCTCAAGGTGGCGTGTTTTTCCACCGAATCAAGAAGTCCGACACCCCTCTCTGCCCCTGCTGCCACCAACGCGAAGAGACGGTCCAGCACTACCTGCTCGAGTGCCCAGCACACCAGAATGCGCAGCGCGAACTTCGCCGCCTCGGTGGCCGTGACGCCCAATATGTTGACAAGTTACTATCTAAAAAGGAGCTCCTCCCCCTCCTCTTCCGTTTCGTCGCCTGCACCTCCCGCTTCCGCACCGTCTTCGGCGAACTCCCCGACATGCCCGACATCGAAAAGCCCACCTTCGAGCAAGCCCTAGTCGCTTTTGAAAAGGAATTTCCTTACACCCCACGCGTACCGCACGGAGTCGGCCCCGACTGGATCCCCCCCACCATGCCAGACCTGCAACAGCATAACCCCACACACCTACTCTCCGCCCCAGTAGATTACCATATGACACTTACAATACTACACCTACTTCCCCCATAATACTTACCGTACCCCACAGAGACCTAATACGGGGTCACCCCGTTTGTGGTGCTACCGCACCTCAAACCCTGTCGCCGACCAACTCACAATACTATATGCACGGACGGACACTAGCTAATAGTTACGCAGATCTACTTACAGTACAGAGGGCTCCCTACCATATCGTCCGCGACCAAGGGGACATAAAATTGACACAACAAAAAAAAAAAAAAAAAAGGTGGCGTGTTTGCTTTGCTGCCTCGGTGTATGTCTCGTCTGGACGGGGCACCAGTGTTGGCATGCTCCAGATGATATCCATCTTGGCCCTGTGATGAGCATATATTAGCTTCTGATGAGAGAAAATAGAAGGAGACCTACTGCTGGGCTTCAAGATTTGTCAGCCTCTGATAATATTCCATGGCCAGTGTCTCTTCTTGCCACTGATGAGCTCCGCTCAGTTCCGAGCACGGAAGCATCCGATCGGAAAGTTAAACGGACGTCCAATTGGAAAGCTCATTGGAAATTTGATTGGAAGTACTAAAAATAGAAGCTCCGCATCACTGGTGCGACGTTCAACATTTTCGCATTCTGCACGACTTCTACAACTCCCAAGGCTCCGCAAATACAATATTCAGATCCGCATGGCTTATTACATGGGATACATCGACTCCGCATCCATTCCACGGCTGTTATTGGACTTTCTGCGACTTTTCCAATGGTTTTCACCACTTTCCGCGACCTTTTCGCTCCTACTGGCTCCATTTCGATTCAGAAAATTCTACAAAATAGATATTCGAGATCTCCAACACTGTTTCTATCGACTCCGACCAGTCCGCAGGTCTCTCTGGTTATTTCTACCTTTTCCGCAGGACTTTTACTTATTTCTTCCTAAACGGGCCATCTCCGTGAACTCTACGGTGCTGCATGGTACTCATACCCAGTTACCGTTGTCTCGGGTCTTGGCATTCCTATAAAAACCACAAGTATTCTACATTGTAAAGTAGGAGATTTGTACCCCACTTATCCTCTCAATCATATGCCCTTTCTTCCACTAGCTTTTTTGACTTGAACCATCGACCTCTGCAGGCTATTACCTGCTATCGCACTCGCTCCGCTCCACGGACTATTATCCGTGCATGTTCCACATCGCTCTCGCTCGCCCAGGCTATTACCTGGGCCACGTTAACTCACTAGTTCATTTATAGGTCCTCTGTCGCTGTCGTCCCGCTCCGCAGACTATTATCTGTGCACGTTCTGCATTAGCTCTTGTCTCCACATTCAGTTCTGGTCCCTCGTCGCCCACCGTCTCACACTAGTTATCGCCGGTGTTGCGCTCATCTTAACCAGGAGCTGAGTCTTTGGTTCATCTTAGACCACCTCGCACACCACGTCTACTGTTTCTCCACTCCGAGCAGAGTTTTTGTTTTAGCTCGCGGTCTTAGTGGTGAAGCAGGCGTATCACCGCTCCTTGTCCAGCATGTCAAGGCAGGCCTTCTCAGCAACCAACCATCCAACAAAAATCCCACCATCTGGAATGCCCATTTGTCGCATTATTTCGTGGAGTGCTGGAGTGGTTGCCTTAATTTCCAGGGCCTGCTTGTACTTCTTAACCAGGAGGAGTGCTGAGTATCCTCATCAGCAAATGTTAAGAGGGCCAAAGGGTGCATGCACAAAGGGACTGGTATGTATCAAAGACATCGGTACGCTGCATATACGTGATGATTGCCTGATGCCGATGGAATGCTGTCAAGTATCAGGTGGTGGCAGCCAGGGCATTGGACTTGGAGAAGTATGTCTCACACTCCTCCACGTCCTCCAATCCCATACCAGGGACATAGGTCACCAGATGGCACAGCTGGCATCTGTGGCAGTGGGCATGTCCATGAAAGGCACCGACCAGGGAACAGAAGCCATTGGCACGTGCAAGAGGACCCAGAAGCGGGTGTGTATTTACCATCTTCCTGAACTTGCACCCGATGTCATAGCCACATGTGATTTCACCCAGCACTGTAATGACATGGTGAACAACTGCGTATCCATATTTTCCCCTGCGTGTGGTTAGCAATGCTCAGAATATTTACAAAAAGAAAGCATACAATTCGCCGCTTCGCACCATGTTGGCCACGACCATGACAAATGCATGGCGGCAGAGAGACAGGAAGAGGCCTGTCTCTTCATACATACCCCACACTTTTGTGGTGACACTCTCCTGCATGCTGCTCCACTGCTCGGAGCATCCATCATCCTCTCCCACCCATTCCTGGCCCCTGTTACATGCATGCAAAATGTGTGTACTCATGTATATATAGTCTGGGAAGCCTATGACAGATTAACCTGTCATAGTGGCCTTTTGGCTCAGTTGGTAACAATGCTAGCTCCCAGGCACGTTACATAACAGCCCTGGATGTTAGCTTCCGATCACATCCTCTAGTGGCCAGCATCCCTTACCGCATCTGAGGTAAACCCCTTCATCAGATCCCCCATCCCTTTGCCCACTTGTTTACGTCCTCCCTTTAGAGGTAATAATTGCCGGGCGCCTTGCAGTCATCGGTGCACTCCCTTGATGCCTGTGGAGTGTCCTCCTCCCCCTCCTCCTCATTGTGAACATGTCCTTTCTGCTGGAAGCGCTTGAGGGAGTTGTTGCCATCCATTGTGGTGAGGACAGGAAGTGGGAGTAGCAGCTCCCCTTCAAGCCAGTACAAGCATGCAGGGCAGGCATTCTTGAGCCGCCAGTTGGGCATATCCCGTTGTAGAGCAACTTTGATGCACAGCTCCATGATGTTCAGGGCAGTCAGATAAACATCAAACACTGTCGAGAATTGCATCGACAGGTAGGGCCAGAATGGCACCTGCAGTCCTTGTGAATAAGGATGGGAAAGAGATGAGATGAAATTCACTCACCCCATGAATATCACATAGTGCATGCACATATGACTGCACCCTGAGCTGGGGTGCAGACACAGGGAGGGCAGACTAAGGGTACTGGCAGACCCGTATTCAACAGAGCAGAAGGATGTTGCAGCTTCAAGAGCCAGGAGACTCAGTGAAAACCAGATGTCAAGGAATTGAGTCTAGCCACAGCTGCGTATCCAGAGTTCAGCCATAGCTACAGATCCAGAGACTTGGCAAAAGACCAGAGGATGCCAACAGGGAGAGAATACGGACTTGAGATCTTGAGAGTTAGCAAGAGACAGAATTTGGCGCTGACACCTTGAGTGTAATCCCAGCATAACCCAAAGAGCCCCTAGATATTGACAGGCCCACAATTGACGGATAGAAGCCAGCTAGGGGGGGCATGCACAGTGCGAAGATAGAGTAAGAGGGAGGTGGAGGTGGACGGAGAAGAGAAGTGAAATTTTCATCAAGTTCATGTTGATGCCATCATTTGGCTGTGCTTTTGCCATGTGGTCATCGTGTTTATGTGGTGGATCTCAAGCTTTCCTCTTTTGGATCAGCTCTATGCACTCTATGCAAGTCTACGTGAGTACCAGCTCTAGCTGACCTATATAGACCTATATAGTTCCCAAATTCTACAGAGGTCTACATAGAAAGGTGCATTCTATCACACAAAAACATGTTTCCAGATGCATCAAAACACACTGATGCAGTATTAAGGTAGTCTGCTATGTGAATAGTAGTAGGAGCCACTATTAACACTCTACCAGTGGACCACCATAAACACACTGAGATTTAAAGTGTCAGTCCCACATTTTCACCTCTTTACATGTTGGGTCACACTCTGTCACATGTCATTATCACTATGATCGCGCACCAGCCACTTCTTGTCTTTAATGAAGAGCTATGAATCTCTATGAAAGCTTATGAAAGCCTATGAACAGCGATGATAGCTCGTGATTAGCAATGAAACACAAACAAATGTATTTTTGTCTGATGTCGGCCTTCATATGCCTCCGCATACATGTTCGGTCAGAGCCACCTCATGCCGGGGTTGAGCAAATATCAGCTGGTTGCATTTTAGTTCCGATACTGTAGAAATTATTTTGAGAATCAAGTGAGCTTAAATCAAACCCGATACCTACCATATCATTTACCCTGATATCTGGTGATCTACCCAATATGGGAAATCGATGGGATATCGGGGCAAATCATATGGTAGGTATCGGTCTGATTTCAAGCCACTTGTATGGAAAGCCAGAGCACCACGCTTTGAAACAAATGATGGTGATGATTGCCGTCAATGGCCAGCCACGTGCCGAGGCAGTGATTAAGGTGAAATTGCAGATTCTAACAGAATGTTATCCCTGCTGTAGCACATTGAAGACATTGGATATGGACAATACACCCCCAAACCTATCCTTCAGTAAAGTCAAGCAAATTATTTGGTTTTAGCCATGATTTGGCACCTTTGACTGTGTTTTCATCTCTTTCAAATGGCATTGAGGCGTCCCATATGCTTTTAATAAGCTTTTAGAGACCCCGCGCCATATATGAAGCACTCCCCAGTTGCTGATGGAGTTTTTCCATCTATAGTTCCCACCAAGAACCGGGTGGGATGTTGAATCACAATCCAGACAAATCCCACACCGGGAACTTCGATTTGCTTCCTTGAAAATACCCAGGACTTGCGTGGAGGGAGCTATAGAACACCCAAAGATAGTTTGTAAGCATATTAAAGGAGCTAGACTGTCGGAAAAGCCATCTAACTGGTCTATTCAACCTATTGGCAACAAAGGACTGGACAGTGTAAAGGCGGTATCCTTGGCTTGCTCATGTATCATTGGTAGTACACGGTAGCCATGAATAAATTTAAAAGATCAAAATTGAGGACACCCGAGTTTAGTGCTCGCATTGCGTTGTAAACCCGCACACTGCTTTACTTACCGATCCGGCCTACACGTGACTTACTTCCTCTTGCTCTTTACCTCCGTCTCCCCTTTCTCTGTCTAGACTACCTCTTGAATCCCACGCAACGCTACTGTTTCTCCTCGCATGATCTTCTTAGTGTTCTCCCCTTGGTATCCTTCCTGGTTCCCCAAGGTGAGTTTCCATGCGTTGAGTCAAATATGATGAGCCACTTCGGGTATCTCAGTCATCTTGACCCCATCAATGTAGGCAGCATTTTCAACATCTATAATGTCTCTCACAGATCCATGCATGGATGCAAAGGTAGGAGAAGGTTCTAACAACAGCAGATCACCTCTGCCTCCGTTCTTGGTCGCTGGTTGGACAACTTGGAATAATGGGGTGCATTATACTTTTTCTTCTCTCTTGACAGGTGTTAAATGAGGTGCAAATTCGTTTCAAGTAACTACAATACATAGCCTTTGACTCAGATTCCGCTAAAAAACAGAATTCATCCCATTGAAGTCCATTTCAACTTGCTTACCGCCTTAGGTAATTGGCGGCCGTCACCCGGCACTTCCGCCAATCATTTGTTTCAAAGCGTGGTGCTCTGGCTTTCCATACACTTGATACTCAAAATGATTTCTACAGTATCGGAACTAAAATGCAGCCAGCTGATATCTCAACCCCGGTGTGCCTCGACGGACCGTCAATGTGTAAAATCGATTCCTTTTCTTCACGCTTTCCCTCTCTTCTTTTGCGACACTTAAGCCTTCGCCATCTCCCTGAGACTAAGACTCCCTCTGACGTACAGACGAACCGGAAATCAGCGCGGTCCTCGGCGAGACGCCCGTCGTCGAAACGATCTCGACAACGCACGGGCTGCTCGCACCCACCACCACCGGCAAGCGCGGCTTCTTCTTCCTTGCCTCCGCGTCTCTCTCCTCCCTCCCTGGGCAAGAAACACCCTGGTCTGAAGGAGAGCCTGAGATGACAGAGACCTAAATAGATTTTAAGTCCCGCAATTTGGGAGTCACGTTTACAAGGACTGGAGAACAGCTGGAGAAAACTACGCGTACGAAGCAAAAACGACCGCTCCGCCGGCTTCATCTCAAGTCATGATAGCCTCATCCATTCAGCAAAGCTACATGGTACGAGGTGCTATGCATTAAAACAAAATGTCCGTGTTGAAATAAAATAAAATAAAATACACAAAAAGAACGATGTCTGCAGCACCCCTCACCGCTGGCGGCTAGCCGGGCGGGACGGCGCGCGGGAGCCAGCCTCGTGCGGATCGTAGTACGGGCCGTGGCTCAGCCCGTGCGTCAGCGGCTCGCGGTCACCCTGACCATGGCCCGAACTCGAGGCTTCGTACTGCGTCACCTTTTCACTGGATTCCAATTATTCAGCGCCTTGATACGGGATGGGAAACAGAAGGATGCTCACGGCGCGACGAAGAGTGGGTCCCCACTGACGCCGACGGCGGTGTACAGCTGCTTGTGCCCGCTGATGCGCGCGTTGGCGCGGCGCCTGCGGAGCCAGAGCGTGCCGAGGACGAGCAGGCCGACGACGAGGAACGCGTTGATCGCGAGGAGCGCGATGATCGCGGGCGAGGGCTTGGTGCTGCCGTCGCTGCTGGAGTCGCCGTCGGAGCTGTCTGCGAGGAACGAGCCGTCCTTGCCTGCGCCGAAGCCCCCGAAGCCGCCGCCCATGAGCTGGGACGCCATGGCCGAGGCGGCGGCGGCGGCGGAGGACATGGACGCGGGGTCAATGGAAACGGAGGCGTGCGAGTAGGTGGCGGCCATGGCCGTGGCGTAGGTGTTGGCAGGCGTCGAGTATGTGTAGGTATTGGCAGGCGTCGAGTATGTGTAGGTGTTGGCAGGCGTCGAGTAAGTGTAGGCGTTGGCGGTGCTAGCGGCTGCGGTCGGGTAGGTGTACGAAGCGCCGGACATCGAAGGGGGGAACGCATTGCCCGAGACGCGGGGCTGGCGCTGGAGAGACGGCTGCGAGGGCCGCGTGAGGTGGCATCGCTTGAGGCACGCGTCGGTGCCCGCGGCAACGTTGTCGGGGATCTGTGATACCAATGAGTAAAGGGAGGCAAGAAGGACGGGAATGACATACCTGGGCTTCGACACCCGCGATCTCCTCGACGCCAATGTCCCCGAGGGTGATGCCGATGATGTCTGGCGGGAGGCCGAGGACTGCGCAAGATATGAGTGGACTCGCCGGGGCACACAGAAATGGCACCTACAGCGCTGTGCGATCTGCAACGCGCCTGGGTCCTCACTGTTGAAGCTCGCGACGAACATCGCTGGATCTGTGCACCGATGAGTAAGAATCGGCGTTTCATGAGCAAACAAGAAGACGTACCACACCCCTCGTTTGCCTGGAAGTGGATCGAGCCCTATACGCGGAGGTTAATCGACAACGGGACGAGACGGAGCAATGCGCGCGCACCATCGGGAACACCGTCATCGAGCCGGGCGGGAGCTCAGTCATGATGAAGCGCCCGCCGTTCTCGGTGATCATGCCTGTGCGGATGGTGCCGTTGACGCTGATCTGCATCTCCGTCGCACGGGGGTGCGTGTGCGGGGTGTTGATGGAGCAGGGGCCCAGAAAGCCGACGGCTGGGAGGTGCATGAGCATTCTGTGAGAGGAATCAGCCGCGAAGAGTGGAACCCACCCATAGCAGCGCCGTTGCCGATGACGGCGGGGAACGTCGCCGAGTTGGCGGTGACGAGTTTCCCGCCTTCGCCCACCGTCGCAGCTTTGGTTGGGTCGAAGAAGTCGAACGCGAACTGCGAGAGGAATGTGTGTTAGTCTCGGTGTAAGGCAGGATATGAATGGGGCAGTACCTCATCGTCGGAGCTCAGGAGTGTGATACGGTCGGTGGCGACGGGCGCAAGACGCAGCTTGCCGACGAGGTCCGCCTCTGCAGCCTTGTCCGCCGCTGCATCGGCGGAGACATGCGCGGCCGCTGCAAGGGCGATGACCAATGCGGACTTGGAAAACATGCAGAAATCAAAGATAAGAAGGGGATGGAAGGAAAAAAGGAAAAAAGATGGTGGACGGGCAATATGAGGAGGACTCCTTATTTATAACTGAGGACGCGGTGTCTTGAGGCGGGTAACCAGATGCGTATATAATCTTGTAACATATCTGTGAACGCAGAGCCTCCCCGACGATCCCGACTTCGGTGTGTCCGGTCACCGGGAACTCGGTGCGCGCATGGGGTAAGGCAGAGGCGATGTAATGCGATTCCCAATTGCACTGCAGGCACGTACGTACATCGGGGGCTGTGCTGGCAGTGTGCACCAAAATTGCGACAGACGAGACGATAAGACAAAGAAAACGGAGGAGCGATACAGAAAACCAGATACACATAGGTATATGTGCCGGGTGCGCCGCGCAGAGCTACGGGGCACCGTTCAAGCTCTTGAGCCAGGTGCCAGAAAATCTGAGCGTAGGGGTCTCGAAAAGACAAATGGTCCGGAAACATGCATTCACATATTTTCGGTGTGTCGAGGTCCTCTTTCCGCGCAGATAGTATTTGGGCCTCTTCAAGTTCTTGGGACTCCTTGCCATTGGGGCTACCGTGAAATTCAGATGAATCGCCTCTTGACTCTGAACCCAATTCGCACGACAGTTGCTTTGGAGAGGGACTGCATGAATGACCGCATTTCAATGCATGCGATCGCTACAGGGAGCTCGGGACTGAGAATCGAGCACTGATGTGGTAGAGACGTGACTGGGCAGAGGTGAAAGCAAATGGACAACATTGACAAATATCGCGCTCACGCCACCTTGACAACCCTCCCTCGGACTCTTTTGTATGCAAAGCGATTTCACCCTGTGGCTCGGGGGTACAATTTTTGGCCGCGACAAACGTCGGGCCCCCAATCTCACCGGCCAACAAAGCCACACGACTTTCTCCCTCGCGCCTCAAGTTCCCTTTGCGTTAGATACAGTAACGTTCCCAACATTTTGCCACTGGTGCTAGCAAATCTGCGAATCCCGGGCTCCGACACCCCTTCCGTTTGTCAGTCGACCTCGAGATCTCAAAACGAACAAGGGAAGCGAGCTGCAGCAGTACGTGCGCTACTCCATAGAAGACCTTGGCACCATCCAGCCTGTCCGTGATCATGAGTGCAACAGAATTCACGAGCCTTACGGACGCGGTCGCGTACAGTGCACATCAGAAGACATGGTGGACAGAGATTATCTGGCAGTACGGGTCATCCACGACGCAATATCTCGCGTATGATTGACAACCGTTACATCAAGGCTTCTCACCTACCGACAGACAACATGCTGCATCTGCGCCGTTCTATCTCGCCCTATGTGTATCGATGAAAGATTATGAATTCCCATAGTTCTGTTCCAAAGTTCTGTCTGTCTCGAATGGCCAATCGATGTTCATGATCAATATCTCGGGTCTATTGCGGTTCGTGGTGTCGGCATAGGCCATTTCGAGCGCGGATCTACTGGACATTGCCCCCAGCATCTTTCCCCACGTCCCGTCGTTCCTTCCCATTATTTTTCAACTCGTTTTTTTTCTCCTCTATTCTGTTGATTCTTCCTGGCACAAATTTCTAACGTCCTGGATCCATTCGGAATCCACCCATCTTTCGATTATTGTCCTGCAGGCTTCCCGTGCGACGATTCGGACCAGCCGTGTAATCCTACCTACCTACCTACGCCCAGATCGAAGATTTGATGACGCACGATCCGCGGGCATAGCTGGTCATAGTGGAGCAGCGCTGGCGCACCAATATTAATGTGAGCCTCTCAAGAACCTTCAGCCACGTCCGGTCCACCGCCCAAGTATAGCTCCCTCTTATCTGCCAGTGTTTCATTGATCCAAGACTCCACCGTAACAACCCCTATTTGGCTACGCGACGGCGATCAACAAGCGCAAAGACGACAAGCGATTATCTTTCTCGTCCTCGTCCTCTGAAGAGCTGCTGGCCAAAGCTTCACCATTTATTCTACTCTTCTTTGTTCATGACGCCTCCATCCTCGCCGTTTCGGTTATCTCCTTCGTCGGCCTGCTCCTCGACCCTCATCACGACCCCAGCACTTTCCAAGCCTCGACGGAGCCCAGCACCAAAGGGCCCCCTGCAGCCACACATAACGAACCTACCACGTAGGCGCCGCGCACCCAAGCCGATACCACCCCCCGTCTCCGAACCCCCTGCCCAGGAGCCGATCCACCTCCCGTCTCCCCCGCCCTTGCCGTTCCCCATCACCGCCGGTGGCATCCCCCAGCCCCGCGATGCGTTCGGTGCACCGCGCGGACCCGTGCAGCCCGCCCACGCCAACCTCCCGCGCCGCGCGAAGCCGCTGACCGCCGCACAGGCGCGCGCACGAAAACGGCGCGAGCGCTGCATGCAGGAGCTGGGTCGCGCTTCGGGCGTGTTTGTAGCACTAGGGTGGGGCTCGGAGGACGAGGGCACCGATGACGATACGCATGACGCGGTTGTGCGTATAACACCTGAGGGAAATGAAGACGAAGGCGGCGACTGCGATGGAATACTGCACGTCGTGGCGCCGGGGACGCGGGACGACGGCGTGCCGTGCCTCTCGCCGGCACAGCTGCGCGCGGCGTGCGCCTTTCTGTGCGGGAGGAAGGCAGACGCGGAGGGACGCGGGCGCGTCTTGATCACTGCGTCGCGCGCACATGCGGTTGATGCGCTCGGGCTCGGTGTCGGCGTCTGCTGTGCCGCCAGCGCCGGCGGCGACGCGGATACACATCCCGCGGACGCCGAGCATGTCCACCGGCTTGTCATGCGATTGCACGACCTCCCGGCGGATGACGACGGCGACGACGGGGACGACGGCGGTTTGAAGGACGCGTGGCGCGGGCTGCTGAGCCGCGATGGGATGGATTACGTCGCGGCCGCCCTCGGCATGCGCGCTCCGACGCCTCCTCCATCACCGTCGCCGTCGCCGTCGCCATAGTCATCTCCTTTGGACCTCAACTGACACCAATTCGGAAACTTACACGCGGGGGGGGGACATACATATCCCGCCCTTCGCCACCTATACGACGCTCACAGCACACTGTGGACGCGCGGACTGCATATCTAGATGTCACATTCTTGCTTTGACTCCACCTTTCTCTCTCCCCGAGACACCATCTGTATTTTACTCATCGCAATGGGAGCCTGTACGCAGGTTGTATCTTGTATTTTGTAGATCTCATATACATTGTAGACTTCGCGCTTGACTTTTTCGGAAATAGAAACGGGGAAACGAGGCGTGTTTGTCACTGCTTTTTCGTTGCGTCTTCGGCTCCGAGTCGCGCCAGCGCCTCCGAGCAGTCCGAGTCCGCCCTTTGATCTCCCCGGGCCCTTGCCGTAGATCGGTCTCAGGGTCGACCCTCGTCAGACGCGCCTGCCCGGACGTGAACCGCCTTCAAAGAACACAGTTTGTCTTTAGCTATAGCTCATTTTCGTTTGATTGACGTGGTTTTAAATAACCCTGTCTAGCTGCTAAGCCCTAGTATAAGCTACCACCAGTATGACTTTACTCGTTGTCAAGGCCCGTACAGGTACTATTCTGAGGCTCATTAATATTCACTGACGGTGTGAGGTACGTACATGTGCACAGCCAAACTAGGAGACTCTTCATTACTGGCAACGAGGTTGTGGCTGAGGGTGCAATTGCAAGAGGACAACGTCAAGTGGCTTTCGATTCGGCGCCAGGTTTTCGGGTGTCCCTGGCTGACAAACCCTCCTGGTTGTTCTCCAGAAGCGGATTCTTAGCGAAAATCTCTGCTTGGATCGGGCCCGAGTCTAGTGGAAATCGCTCGCAAAATTCCACCGGTGTACATGGGACCTTTAATTTGGCGCCTTGACCCTCGACGCGGTGATCTAAAAAAAAGCACCAACGCGATTACACTGCTGCGTTCGGCGCCGGCGACATACGGACCTGGAACATTGCTGCATATAACCACAAAAGGAAATGCGGGCTATGCTCTGCGAACGAGATGACCGACACCCGTCTTGAAACCCGAACTCCGCTCGCGCTGTCCGCACCATTCCCTTTCGACCTCCTGCGCCAGTATAAATATGTCGCCGCCAGTCGCCGATTTTTTCTCATCTTCCTTTCTCAGCTATTCAGCTCCCTTTCCCAGTTCTTCTTCTAGATCACCCTTTTTGTACCGCACCCATAATGCTCTCGTACACGTTCGCCCTCCTCCTTGCGTCCGCTGCCAGGTCCGCCCCTGCCACCAGCCCAGCCGACCTTGTCGGTCAGCTTCGTCAGGCGCCCACCGCCGTCGATCGTGTCAATTTGTTGCCAAATGACACACAGGTGCTTATCCCGCCATTTTCCGCGCTTGATTTATTTACCTATCTAATTGGTCCCTTAGTTCGTGTTCAACTTCTTCGACCCCGCCGCCAAAGCCACGGTCGGGGCAGGAGGCAGCATTGTCCTCGCCAACACAGCGACTTTCCCCGCTGTAGTCGGTAACGGCGCCGCCATGGGTACGTCTCTTTTACTCATATTCATAAAGCCCGTTATCCGTTTACTCATTACGACCCTCCAGCGGTCGGATTCCTCGCCCCTTGTGCAATGAACACGCCACACACGCATCCCCGCGCCACGGAGATCCAGATCAGCGTGAACGGCACGATCCGCACGGGCATGATTACGGAGAACGGCGCACGGTTCATCATGACGGAGCTCAAGCCTGGCGGCATGACGATCTTCCCCCAGGGTTCCGTGCACTTCCAGATCAACGAGGGATGCGGTATGTATTTTTTGTCTCGTGCTGTGATGGTTTATTCAATGTGCCGTCGTTGCAGAGCCGGCCATGTTCGTCTCAGGCTTCAACAGCGAGGATCCCGGTGCGCTCCAGATCGCGCAGCGCTGTGAGCACTTACGACCATATGGATCGAGACAACCCACTCACCCCCTTCTCCAGTCACCGGGCTCTCCCCCGACATCGTCGCAGCCACCCTCGGCGACATCGGTGTCGAGGAGGTGATGGGCCTCGATGCCATGGTACGCACTCCCCGCGCGCGCGACCAAAAATCCACTAACGCGTGCGCCGTCTGTAGATCCCCGACAACGTCGCGGTCGGCACGGACGAGTGCCTCAAGCGCTGCGGCCTGCACCGCCCCTCGCAGCCGACGCTCCAGCGCCAGACCCGTGTCTCGGGCAACGCATTCCCGAGCACCATGCAGGCGTCGGCGTGGCCCAAGGCGAGCGCCGCATAAGGCGTCTGTCTCGCGTCGTTTTGGTGGGCTCAGAGTATTAGTGTGTACATTATTTGTGTTATATTAATCTTCGACAATTCGGATGGACCTTATTGGATACATACATGATTCCTTGTTGTCGGTTGGTAGCATAGAGTGTTGGATCGATATGCATTCTGCTTCCTTCGTTTCACCGAGGCTGTTTTCCTCCCGGAAGCGTGTTGTTTGGCTGTTGTCTGGAAAACAATGGGTCTGGATTTCAGTTCTCTCTTTTCCCCTGTGCAACGATTACCCCGGTATCTTCCGGAAATTACTTCTTAATTGCTTCTCAACTTCTTGTTCCGCAAAAGAACTAGTAAGGGATCCGTGGGGAGGAAGTAATTGAGATTCAACTCGGCCTTTGTTCTGCCCTAAAATACTCCACCGAGGCTCCGAAAAAAATCAGGCAGTGTTACGCATGATATTAAATAATTTATATCTCATCAGAATTTCTTTGCTGCCAGTGAGGCGATGAACCGTGACTGTACAAGCGTGACCTGTGTGACGAGACGCTTCAGATGATGTCCCCCCCAGACCGCGGCATCGTCACCCCGGAAAGAAATTCTGAAGAGGTAGAATTCGTCTTACATCATTTTAAAAACCTCCTAAAAATTTCCGGAGCTTTTGTGTAGTAAGCAGAACACTTGAAATTACACTAAAGTTTGGCAACTGAATCTCAATCAGTGTTGCAGCTTAAGGGGTTAATAAGGGTAAAATTTTTGGTTAAGCCTTAATACTTTAATATAGGCTTAATTAAGGGTGGGCTTAATTACGGCTTAATTAAGGCTTAACCCTTAACTGCAACACTGAGATTCTCAATTACTTACTTCAAACAAATCCCTTAGTTCTTTTTCATATACATTAAGAAGTACTACAAGAACAATTTCCGAAAGCTACCGGGGTGATCGAGGTACAGGGGAAAAAGAGAGAAAAGAAATCATGTATTTCCGCATGCCAACCTTACATAATGATGGTTCCGTCATCACCAGAACTAGTCGCACGTTTGTAACTTGCAACGTTTGTAGAACTGAAATCTACACGGCAAGAGTCTCGGGCGCACTTGTTGAATGCTTTCTGCCGGTGCGGCGCTCCGTTTTCTCGAACCAGCTTCCCATCTATACTATGCGGGAGCTCCGTCGGTTCAGTTGTAATGATGTTGCATGGCTTGGTCAAGGCTTGGTTCAAGAAAGGCCCCGATTCGTTGGACCTTGGACAGCGGAGGGTTCCACAAGATAGAACCTCTAATGACACTGCGGCCGCAATTAGGTTCTGTCAAGTCTTACCATACCTCCATCTGCCTCGAGGATATACAAGATGGAGCGCCCACATTTATTTGATGTGCGGCACAAGGTGGGGCTGGCTCAATTGCGGGAAAATGCGGGCTCATTAGCGTACAGGCGGTCCGCCAGAGACACCCGTTTTCACGGCTTTCCGAATGACGCACGACCCGCCTTGTCCGAGCGAGCAGATAGGCGGCCGTGGTTGCGGGAACAACAGTAGTGAAACATTATATTCCCTCTACAAGGGTTTTATGGGCGCCCTAATTTCATTGCCTGCAGTAAATCACGGTTTCGTCATCACTTTTTGCGTAAGCACGTATTCTCCCAAAAGCTTCGGCTTCTGGATCGGCCGAACGCGGTGCCGTCGATGCCGCAGACCATCTCATAAGTCAGCTTACGAGCCCCCTTTCCCAGTTTCCACCAAGTTTCCACCAGAGCCTCCAACTCCGACAGTCCAACTCCTCCAAGTACATAGCTTGTTGTGGTGCCAATGACAATCCCAATTCATCCGCACTGACTCACCGAGTAGGTACTTGAGCAAATAAATATGCTGATTTCGGTCGAGTGTTGGGCCACCCTTTTATATTCATGAGAACTGCCAAATCTTGTTGAATTAAAGTGTTGGGGCAAATAGGGGGACCTTTAGATTTTCACTTTGCTGAGAGGCACTGTGGCCCAATGCGAGCCGGTCGACGCGCGAGGGTCGGCCAGACGAGCGTTGGGCTGCCCTTTTTCCTTGAATCTAACTGGTATTTCTGCGAGCTGGTCAACACTTTTTTTTACAACGGGAAGAGGGCCTTGCCGCTTGTCGGCCTTACCTGCTTTATACCATAGAACCTTGAATGAAACCTCATTCAAAACTCACCGAAAGCCTTCAGATGAATCAGATCTCAGATCATCGCGCCTCTATCGCGTATGGCCGTTGACTCAGCACGGGGTGAACCGGCAGTTGACTCAGCATGATCTACGGCATGTGCCGCATCTGATCACCGCACTTGTGCTGCTATGTGCCGCATATACGCGCGGCAAATGTGCCGCTCTTGGTGAATGTGCCGCACATCAAACCGATGTGGACACTCCATCTTGTCTATCCTGATGTGCCTCCATACGAGTCTGGACCAAACACTACTAGTAAGCGCTTATCCCGTCGCTCTTTCCCATCCCTCGTCCGAACTTCAGGATTTGCTGCTGCTCAATTTCCAACCTTCCCTGCAATGTCCGAAACGAAAAGGTTACCTCGTAAGTTGCTAACTTGTTCTTTGAGTAGCAGTTCAGAATGTTTTCTTGCTATCCTGTTATAGAGTGCTGGGGGCATCGTGGCGTATGTATATACTCTTTCTGCATTCTTCCCCAATTTATCGCATCTCGTATTGTTTATCAGGCCTCTGTTTCGTTTCCCGAGAATACCATAGCGTCCTTCGAAGCTGCCATCCGGTCCGTATTCTACGCGACTTGCCCTTTGGTCCATGAACTCAGTCATCCCAGTGATGGTGTAGATGGAATCGAGAGTGATGTACACGTTTCGAAAGATAATGTGATTATCATGTTTCACGATCCAAGTAAGCTGTTTACCTCTTGGCTTGAATAATCATATTAAAAGTCATGTACAAAGCCCTGGAAAGAACGACCAGTTTTACAGGTACCCGATTCACAGCTTCCCCTCCCTGGTCTGATGATCAGCGCCAAATAGGGATAATAAAGGACTCTAATTGGTATGGCGCCGATGGCATGGAGTGCGCGCGTACAAAGAAAGAACCCAAGCAGTCCATTCCAACATTTGTGGAAACAGTGGAATTGCTCATGAAGGTATCTATCTTTCTTCCTGAATTGTATGTCGATTTTTCCCTGTATTCGCATGTAGCCGGAGAATCGTCACATCCATCTGAACGTCGACGTTAAAGCTCAAAATGATCCACAGCAGCTGTTTTCGTTGATGCACACGATCATCGCATCTCATCCTCAATGGGAAATTAGGGTGAGGGCTCAAAATAATGTATGATCCATCGAAAATCACAAATCGACCTTAGCTTGCGCCGCGGATACTGTTGGGTATCTGGCACCCACGATTCCTGCAGCCGGCAAAGGAACTCCTTCCTTATTGCCGACGGAGCTCTATCAGCTTCAGCTTGTCGATAACAAAGACATATTTATGGGATGATGTCGAATGCGTTAGCGTGTGGTACAACGCACTTATGGGCTGGGAGGGCCAAAGGTAAGACTTTCTTGGTCTGCTTTCTCTCTTTAATCAATATAAGATTTCGCGATGATGTTCGGAGATCGGGGAAGAAGCTCATGGTGTTCACCGTCAATGAACCTCATCATCTCATGGAGGTACGCAAAGCCTCAAATATTTGCGGAGTAGTAAGGGCTTGCTCACCAATTCCAGATGGTGCGATGGGATGTCGATGGCATCGTCACGGACAACCCCAATCGATTGTTGGAACTCAAGTCTGCTTTAGAAGGTAGATATCACGGTTACGTGCATGTTCGGGATCTGTGTCTCACAGGTCCTAAGCAAACTACGACACAACAGCGGCCAGATACAGCAGACTTTTCCTTTATACAACCCCAACCTTTTATTGGCCGTTTACGTACGGGATACAGAAGCTCGCAAAAGTGAGCTGTTTCAATATTAATGCCCCGTTTGTGATCTCCAACTCACCGTGGTTGCCTAGTACTTCTTGGAGCGGTGGGGTGGTCCACTAGATGAGCCTGTTTTATTGACGGTGGAGTGATACATTTTCAAGGGGAGCACGCTGCTAAGTGCGTGTTTTCAAAATAATATACTCTGCCTTTTATTTATACGTATAGCTGTGCTTCACATATCAGCTAATTGAATCCGAAGATCTTTTCTTTGCTATTGATGTTCTATATGTATTTATTCTGCTACGAACCCTCGTTGAGTCCGAGTTGTGCCTTCCGCTCTGAAGTGTATTGAACAACACTCCGTTGATTTTGAACACATCTAGAATCATGCTCACCGGGAGCGAAAAGAAGCTGAAGTCAAATGATATATCTAAGACAATGCAACTCGTATGTATGTACATGTATAGTACACACAGTGTCCTGTTTCAAATTATAATACAACATACAAATGCCACGATGTCGAGAGTACTCATTTGGACATATCCAAGACGATACGCCCAGCGACGGTACCGCTTTTCATGCCCTCGTACACCCTGCGGCATAGATATAAGCATTGCACTAAGTACAACTTGACAAACAACGTACGACGAGAGATCAGCCAAGCTTTTCAGTGCATAAATGCACTTTACTTGTCCGCGAGCAGCGATATCGATGGCCTCGGTAGCGTCCTGGCGGTTTCCGACGTACGAGCCGAGGATGCTGATGCTCTGTGGAAAAGGAACTGAGATCACGGGACGCGTGTTGAAATTAGAGTAAGTACATACTTTGAACACGGTGAAGAATATGGACGCTTCGAGGGACGCTTTTCCCGGGAGGCCGACGGCCATCAGCGTTCCTCCATTGCGCAGGTAGTCGATGGCTTGTTTGTACCCGGAACTCTGGAAATCAGTTGAATATATATATATATGCTCTGTAGAGAGAACGATGAAATACTTACGCTGGCCGCAGTGACCACAGCCGAGTGCGCGCCAAGGCCGTCCGTTAAGGCTTTGATGTCCGCAACGATGTCCTGGGATTCTTTGAAGTCGATCCACTTGTCAGCACCGAGATCGAGACAGAGTTTTTTCTTATCGGCGCCGGTATCTGGTGGGTAAGCGAAGTTAGAAGTGGACATGATGAGGAATAACGCCGACTTGCCGACTGCGATGACCTGCAGACCCGCAACCTTGGCGTATTGGATAGCTAACGACATGTTAGAATAAATACCATCGGAAACGCTCTTGTGAGACGTACCGAGATGGCCTAGACCACCGCCTGCTCCGGGAAGGACGATCCAGTCTCCCGGGGATGTTTGGCTGTACTTGATTGCACGATATACCGTTACCCCCTGGTGTCATTGTCAGGTGGCGAAATAAAATTGCAACGAGGAAAGTTAACATACCGCACAGAGAATAGATGCAGCGGCGTTACTGTCGAACCCCTCGGGAATTGGAGTGACGTGATTGACGTAGGATACCTGCGGGCATCGTGGGTTATTCGAACCGGCAGAAGAGACCATTGTTTCGCGATCTACGCACCACATATTGTTGGAATGTACCGTCGACCGTGTAGCCACTCAATTTGGCATTCAGGCAATCTGGAAAAGGTATGGTGAGCACCCTTAGACAGACAAGACAGATCCCTGTAACATGCATACTTTGTTCACGGCCTTTACGGCACTGCTCGCAGTTGAGACACCTTGGGGGAGAAAATCAGCAGACACGACTAGATGCTTCTGAATCGACTCACGAGTCGGCGAGCCACTTGACACCCACACGGTCTCCGAGCTTGACCGGTGAATTGCTCGTATTGCTGCCAATTGCAACGATCTCCCCGACGCCTTCATGGCCGCCAACCAACGGTGTTTTTGGTGGAACGGGCCAATCGCCCATTGCAGCGTGAAGATCAGTGTGGCAAACCTGCGTTGAATCAATTATCAGCTACAGAACAACCGAAATGACAGAATCATACCCCCGTACAGGCAAGTTTGACAAGACATTCTCCAGGCGCCAACTCTGCCTGCCCCTTGACGGGGTGGTTCTGCTTTATCTCGATGGCAGCACCGCTAGTCGCGACGACAGCGGCTGTTTGAGTCGTTGGGATGGTGTAGGTGGACATGTGGAGATTGAGGAATTGGAGTCGTGGTAGAGTTATCTTTATGTTTGGGGGCCATGACGCGGGGTGGTCTGGAACAATCCATGACCTTTCCCGTGACCAGTGTCTTCGATGTCAGACAGGTCTGGGCCAATCGAGGACATCTTTCCTGATTAGGTACAGATTAGATCACGACTAGGGGCTAGACCGATCCCAAAACAGAAAAGCGCAAGTCTCGCAATATTGAGAACGCGGAGGAAACGCCGGCGACAGTACACTGAGGGTCTAGATCGCACCTCATGGCAAGCGTTACGAGTAGATCATCGATATTATACATGCCATTAATTGGCTTTCAGTTCGTTAACTTCCACAGCGACGGGTCTTTCTCATCGTGGCTTTGCTTCTCATCCGTGGACGCTTCATCATCGGCAGGGCTGCCCGCAGCAGCGCGCGCGAGGCGCTCGTCTCTGTCGGCAAAGAGTTTGATGATCACTGTTCACCGATTGGTCGGAATCACGACAATGCGAGGAAGGAAACAACGAACCAATGACAATCAACGCTGCGATAACCAGCCCGAAAGTTCCGGGGAAGCCTTTGCCTGTTGGTCATATGTCAGCACATGTTGCGCGTAATACGGCTACCAAGAACTAACGGAAAGTCGGAGCCTCGACTCTGGAAGGAGGGTTTCAGAGTGTTCATATGGTTTACGCGGAAAACTCACTGTGGGAAGATAACGATAGGGAGCCAGGCGGCAACGGCGTATTGAAGGCCGTTCTGGCAGGAAGAAAATATGGATAAGCCAGCCAGATTGAAAAGGGATGCAGATAAATAGTACCATGCTCGAAACGACCAGAGCGCGTTCTAAGAAAAGCAGGCTAGTAAAGACACATTTTCGCTTCGGATGTGATCTAGAACATGCCTTCGTTATCTATAAAAGAATAATATGTGCTCAGTACAACGACGGTGCGGGATAAAAGGCGCGACTAACCAGATTTACAGACCTCGTTTGCCCAGGTGTAGAAAACGGCGGTCATCAACTGCACACCACCCGTCAAAACGCAAATTCCTGGAGCAAAAATCGTTAGTACGACCGTGGTATTCGGGTTCACGCATTCAGTACCTTGAGTTTGACTGAGGGTGGCCAGACAGCCAAAATACTAGTAACGTGCATGCAAATCAGATTTTTAGGGCCCGTCGAATGACTTGAGTAAACACTGACCCGTTGGGTATGAGCCCATAGGCCAGTGGGATGAAGACCCAGGCGAACCTGCTGCCGGTCAGGTCGGAGAGGAAACCCCACTGAGATGCGATATCTAAGTTGATCTATAATCTGATGGATGCGTGAAAACATACCATAAAAATGGACACGATGTTGATGAGCGCTCCGCAGCTGGGAATCACATTTCTCGCGGACACGCTGAATTTCTCGGCCTCTGTTTGCACAGTCAGCGGTTCAGGATGTGGAATGAGAGGAATGCGACATACTCAACCAGATACCGAAATATCCCGTCGCCTGGCACGACGATCCATACAGCACGTATCCCAAAACGAACAGGTACCAGTCTGCATTATCCGCGCAGCATTAGCAGTGTGCCGAGCATCGAGAATTCGTTGCGTACGCCATCTCGATAAGGTGCGTTTGAGCAGCGCCAGGTCGACCTTGCCCGTTGGCTGGCCCTTGCCGTCGCGGATCGCGCGGTCGAGGGCAAAGGCCTTCTCTTCCTCCGATAGATACCACACCTTGCAGTTTGACGGCATATCGGGGAGGACGAAACAGAGGAGGAGCCCGCAGGGCACGGTCATGCATCCGCAGATGACGTAGAGCCATCTGAACGAAGGATTTAGTTAGGACATACTCGAGAATGATGAATGAAAAAGACCCACCTCCACCCGGCGAGGCCGGCGTGTCCGTCCAGGTGGTTATAGATGGCGGCCTGGAGGTAGCCGGACATCGCGGTCCCGACTGAGCCAGTGAGATGGAATATAGCCAGCTGCCGGGTGCAATGAGTTTGGGAGGAACGAAAGGCGGAGGATTTTCACCCGCTTGGCCAATTCGGGTTTCGTGTACCTGGTGGCTCGGGAGTGAGGACACTGGTATCAAATGATGGGAAATACGTACCAACTTCCCATGAGATATAGCAGGCAGCTAGGGATCAATTGGATATATTTTAATTGATGGGATCTGAGGAGGGAAACGCACGGGAAGAACGCTGATTCGAACAGGCCAACCATAAAGCGGAAGACATACATCTGTTGCTGGGATGTGGAGAAGGTTGAGTGTCCTCGACGTCCGATATTGGAGGGACACGGTTACCGAGTTCTTGGCTCCCGCCTGCGCAAAGGTCCACACACCCCATCCAATTTCACAAAACGCTAGATAGTACTGAGGCCAGTAAATATATGTTACGTGCATAGTACAGTAATTGAAGAAAGTTTGCATACCGAAGGGCGGATCTTCTGGATTATCATCGTGGACGGTACTTGCATGAGTGCATACTGAGATAGACTAAGCGGCAGACTCAGAACGCAGTGGTCTGAAGCGACTTACGGCGACAGTATAGCACGTGCCCATGCTGGAGCCAGATGAGCGGACATGCTAAACGAGGAACTGTAGCATAAACTCACTAAGTGTACTCGTTTCCCTGCATTCGCAGATCCTCCTTCATTCCGGAGATATCTGGACAGTTACGTTAGTTGCAAAACGGCGTGCACCACCAAAGACGCACAAGCATTGGCGAGGTTGCTCTGGCTGATAGAGAATAAGACTCTATAAACCCGACTTCTTGAGACGACTTACTCGAGGTACTTCAAGAAGAAACCAAGGCACGAACAACGAGGATCCCAAAGTCAAGTTTGCGCACGAGAGCGCGCTCCTCAGGCGACTTCAAGTGCACATCAGAGTCCCAGATGTACGATCGAAACTGGACAAGAACTTGTTAGACCTCTTCTCAAGACCCGTCTCCCAGCGAAATCCGAACGAACCTTGGTCCAAAAACCCATGGTCACGAAGTCAGGGAACAACTGATCTGACTTACAACCTCTCTGCGTCTATCTTATGTAAATAGCCACCACTTCGAATTCTGGAGTTCTTCCGCAATGACGGTCCGGTAGACATAGATAACGCTATAAGGCGCCACCTAGTCGAGACTAGTCGTCATTATCGTGATCTATCGCTTGACTTATCCAGATTCCAGCGAAGATAACAGTCCCGTGGCGGGGCAGACGACGTCAATGGGAAATATTGAGAATTTCGACGCTGGCGCCTGTATTCGTGTGTTCTGAGAAGATAAGTGAGCAAGAATCCTTGCCTCCTTTCCTTCGACAGGCTGTTTCCCGGGTCTTGTACTTATCCTCGCTGTTTCTGGTTGAAGGCCGCGGGCCGAGTTGGTCAATTATCCCCGGTTAAAAATTTTCCCATCATCAGCCGGGGCGATCGGCCGGGGCGAAGTCCGGTGAACTTGAACTTCCATATGCACCAAGTGCCTTGTAGCGCAAAATTACGACATAAAATAGCTTCGCAATTGTTTTCTGCCTCTGAGATGTCGCTTCAAGTCAACAGACGGCCAGAAGACGTCGAAAGTTTTGAACGCGCCAATCTGCGTCGCGTATTTGTTATTATTCCAAATGTCGTCGTTGACTCGATATGAGGAACCTGTGGGTCGTGGGCACCAGTTTCATGCGAGAGTGTGTATATTATACGCCAAGTGGCTGTGATGCCACGTGGCTCACATATAGCTAGCTAGAATAAAGCATAGCCAAGCTCACCTGGAGGACAACACATGACTTGGAAATGTTGTAGTGTCTGCCCAGGCCTCAGATCTGGAGAGACAATCAGAACCTGTTCCGCAGGCCACATTTCGTGCTTTAATGGTGATATTTAGGGCAAGAGACAAGCGAGATGCAGGAAGACATTAAGTAGAGGGCGAACGGAGTTTGCCGCAGAAATGATGCGCCGGGCCGATCATTCCCGCTCTTATCCTAGAACATGATTACCAAGCACCACATATAGCGCCATTGGCGCCACTGTCCCTCAGTTCCTGCCACCATGGTTCTTGTAGCGTGCGCGCAGATGTGCTCCACTGACAATGTCGCCCACAACCTGGTCATGTCCGTCCAATTGGCACGCGACGCGGCGGCGGCTGGCGCCAAAGCCTTGTTCCTCCCAGAGGCCTCTGACTACATCACGAACGACGCGCATCTTGGATACATTCTCGCGGAGCCGCTTGCCTCGCATACGTACACATTGGGGCTGCAGGCGACGGCGAAGGAGCTCTCTATCTACATCAATGCCGGCATTCACGAGCGACCAAGTCCAGGTGAAGCTAATGACGAGGAGCCGGGCAGCGAGCGGGTGTACAACACCCATGTGTGCATTGGCCGGACGGCAAGATCAAGTCGTTCTACCGCAAGGTGAGCCTGCTTCAGTCTTCCCGAAGCAAAACTGGGAGTACTGCGTACTGCGCCTTTCGTGTCTCGAAATATTCCGGTATCGAGACGCGGAGGTTTGCCCTATTCTGAAACTCTGCTTCGGGGGAGATGCCCTGTCCATTCTAATCTACGACCACTACTTACTTGAAAGTGCAATAGCTGCATCTGTTTGACGTACAACTCAAAGGCGCCCCACCGGCGCTCGTGAATGGAGTCATGAAGGAACCCAGGACCGGCGAGCACCGCAGGATCATCCCCGGAACCGTCATCCCCACCCCAGTGGACATGGGCGACATCGGCCGCGTCGGGCTCGAGATCTGCTACGACATCCGGTGCGCTTCTAATTTCAATCTTCCGCTCATCCTCAGCTCACTCCAAATCGTACAGCTTTCCAGAGCTCCACATCATCCTGCGCCGCAAGGGCGCCGACATCATCACGATCCCGTCCGCGTTCACCCTCCCGACGGGCAAGGCGCACTGGTACACCCTCGTGCGCTCCGTCGCGATCAACTACCAGGTGTACGTCATCGCCGCGGCGCAGGCTGGCGCGCACTCGCCCGCGCGCTCCTCATGGGGCGAGGCGCTCGTCTTCGACCCCTGGGGCGTCGAGCTCGGGCGCCTCCCGTCCATCGACGAGGCGGCGGACCGCACCAAGCCCATGCCGCCGCAGTTCGTCCTCGCCGACGTCGATATGGCGACAGTGCAGTGCGTGTTGTCTTCTGTTTCTGCTGTATGTAGATGGAAAGCGCTAATCGCGTCCTTTGCGCTACATAGGAGCGTTCGCGAGCAGATCCCCCTGGAGATCCAGAAGCGCGAGGACGTTTACGGCGTCGTGGGCGCGAACACCTTCGTCGACGCGTCCGTCGCGAACGCGCAGCAGCCGGGCGTGCTGGAGCGCGTCTGGCAGGGCGTGAAGAGCTTCCTTGGGTATGGCGGCGTCAGTCTGTCGGAGAGTATGACGGCAGCGGAGGAAGGTAAAATATATTAGGTTGTATCTGTGCAGTAAGTATATGGCAACGGTGATATCTATCGTCGGAGTCGCCCATATTACCTCGCCTTTATCCAAGCCCTTCGTCACTACAGAAGAATCCCAGAGGTTCAAAGAAGAGCAGAAAAATCACTGAGCCGCGGGACATTAGTCGAGAGCTGCTGCGGACGTCAAGAGTTTCAAGTTGGACTGCAGCGAGACTATGGTTATGCGTCGTGGGAAGAAAAAGGCGGGATATGGCGTATCAATGCTAAGTCATCAGTGCAACTGGGGGCCGACAATCTGGGTTTTCAAAGAAATATCGAAAAACACCTGTAACCGTCATACCAAAGATCTAGTGGAATTTCGTATAGTATCTATGGAGAAATATCCGCATCATCCTCAAAACAAGGAGTTCGTTTCATTCCAAAGGTGGATCCACGACTTGAAGTTGTTTGAAGCAACTTTGTTGCACCTACAATAGTGAGTAGGGGAGGGGCAAACCCTCGGGTCGAACACGCTACTGCACGAGACAAAATTTAAATAAGGCATCTGATTGAAAAAGACAACCCAGAAGATATAATGTTCATGGCATTGTTATCGCCAACGAAACAGGATGAATTGTCCAAGAGCAAGTGTATCATCACACAACAGAGAGAGATGGGCAATTATCCACCTTAGTCGTGTTGATCCTCCGGGCAGAACCAGGTGCTCTGCGATAACAAGCCGATGTTACAGAGCAAAACAAAGATAGGAAGAAAGTCGAAGACGTACATCGGACGTGCCAAGGGCTCCTACGATTGAATATGGTTGGAGACCTAGACATTCGGCCACGGTTACCAGATTATAACCGGCGTTTTTCAGCTCGGTGATTGCGTAGAGCGTGAGATTCTTGCTGTGGGCGAGCATGCGTGTATAGACCAGATGTTGTGTGGATGGATTGTCACTTACGCCGTGGTTTCTAGCCATACGAATTAATTTTCAAGATATCAGACACATAGAAAGACACTCCGCACTTTCGGTTTCGTGATTTAAAGCAAGCAAATTAGGGGGATGGCTGGCTGTAACGTTGTCGTACGCCGCTTCGCTTTCCTGCAATGTTGCACCGATCGAATCTCCGGAGCTATGGTTGCATATGTATCAGAACATCAAGAAGGATTTATATTCAATACGTACTCGAAGTCCCAAAGCACGAGGCCTTTATTCTGCTGGTACGCCATTTGGCGGACAAGGTCGTCATATTCGCCGTATGCTGTTGCACAGTCGAAAATGGCGCAATGAGAAATCAAGAGAACTTACGAGGACGCAGAAAGTACGGCTGAATCCCAAGGATTTTGTACAACGCCGCTAGAGAGTCGAACATATTTATTGATATAATAAAGTGCTGATGGAACCCACTGTCGAGTTCCACCAATTCGTTGGTAACTGGAAATTAGATTATGGATTAGTCCCGCTCAGCGCTTTCGAGGAACTTACTTTGTGTTGAATTCAACTCGGTGAGATGAGGGTGAGACCTTCGGCAAACGAGGGCCTGTCAGATATTCTGTAGCATTTGGAGAGGATACTTGGACCGACCACGTATGAGAGCAGATCTGATGCCCCTGGGTGTACGTGTACTGGAGACGCGCCACTACGTCTTTGTCGTAAATGCAGTCGTCTGGAAGCATGGCCTCCTGTTTAGAGCAGCTTGGGCAGATACATGGCACCCACAGTTGTAACCGTCTAAATCAATCCCCCTGGTCATTACCATGGACGCGCGTTTGCGATATTGAATGGGTACTAACTGACGAAGAATGTTCCTTTTGCGTTGTTGGCAGTGAGGACGTCACTGATGTCCTTCCTATGAAGAATGTGAGCATCATTCACCAGATGAGAGTTGTTGTCGTACATATACTTGTATGGTCCATCGTCCTGCATAAGCTTGAGCGAGGCCCCGGAAACTAGCGACACGGACGCACAAATGTCAGCGCAACAGTGTTTGGGACCGTGCACCTCGAATACACAGTGGCTGTTGGTGCCGAAGCGCGCTCCACGACGGCCCGCGCTGACACCAGGGATGCAGTTAGAAGAACTAGACTTGTCTGGACGAACATCGGACGAGGGGCAGCTGGAGAAGGACAAGAGGGGCGGTATTTATGTGTTTGAAGAGAAATTAATAGGAGCCCTTATTAAGACCGCAGAGAAGAGTGAAGGAGTCGCTCCACAGCAAGCAGAAGCTGCAAAGACGTCGGCCGAAACACGAAGAGGAGGAAATTGAGTAACAGCGGGGATAGAGGAATAATCTCTCGCGTGTATTCAATCTCACCGTGCTGCCGCACGCACGGCACACAGGTGTTCCTTGAGTGTCGGCAGATATAGAGGTTCAGTGTTCCACAGGCTTCGTGCCGTTCCAAAAATTTGACTCGAGCGGGGGCAGGTTGCAGAAAGTATTTACGTGCTTGTACTGACTGGCATCCGACGGACAAGAACTCGCACCTGAGAGGGTTCAAAAGATACACCCCTGCCACATAAACCAGTCACAGCACGGTGCGCCTCCGACTTACAGTTTCCCTACTAGCTTTTAACTTTTGCCGGCTTGTTGTGGGCACCTGCAGTACAAGTTCTATTAGTTGTGATCCTTGACAATCTGATTCCAGTAGCCTACTGATGCCAATGCCCCAGAAGCAGAAGCTGTCGAGCTCATTCGAGTAATGCGGGACGAACCTGGTGGATTGTTTGTTCCGTATTTGTGATTCCCGGAATGACCCGAGGGGACCTTGACCAACCCCCACGCGCACCACTGGATTAAGTTTCCAAAAATTGATTTCAGTATGTGTGGACGCATGCGCGACAATGTATGTATGCATAACCAACTTGAATTCTAGCAGCTAGCTATGACCGTGACAATCAAAGGAGTTAACAACATGAAGCAGACCAACGCCCCGCTCGGGGGCACCCCCGCCCCAATTCACCGGCGATCAGGACAGGCTGTAGGGTATGTGTAGGTTCGTAGAAGCACGCCGATCAAGGCGCGTGTGCCGCGCTCGGCGGCGAGACAATGAGATGACACGAGGATGAGGAGATGGCAAGACTAGTGCCGTGGATTGAAATGAGAGACGACGGTGAGGACGTAAGAGAGCGACGAGAGAGAGAGAGAGAGAGATGCAAGAAGAGGAGAGGAATTGGCGGAGCGCGTTGCTGGCACGCGTCCGCAGGATAGGGAGGTCGTTAGAAGGCGTGGTAGGGCGAGGCGTACCGGCGCCGCTCCTCGTGGGACTGGAGCGCGCGGCGGACAGCGAGTTTGTTCGCGCGTTTGGGCTTGTTGCTGCAGTTGTGGTCTGAGCCCGACTGGTTCGAAGCTGAGTGATCCGAGCCCGACTTGTTCGAGCCTGGGTGGTTCGAGCCCGAGTGGTTAGAGCCTGAGTGGTTCGAGCCCGAGTGGTTAGAGCCTGAGTGGTTAGAGCCTGAGTGGTTCGAGCCCGAGCCTGAGCCGGAGCTCGGGGTGGAGCTGGCCTGGCCGCTCGAGCCACCGCTGGTCGGCGACCCAGCGGATCCTGAGCCAGAGCTCGAACTAGACCCTGAGCCAGATCCAGAGCCTGAGCCTGAGCCGCCGTTGGCCGGCGACCCGCCGGATCCTGAGCCAGCGCTCGAACCACTCGAACCTGAGCCCGAGCTGGATCCAGAACCTGAGCTTGCAGTCGGAGTAGCGCTCGCCTTGGCCGAGCTGGCAGCGGCAGTCGTCGCAGCCCCGCTAGTAGTCACCGCGTGCCCGACGACCTGCCCCGTCTGGGTGGGGCTGTCGCCCGTGTACGCGTATACGGGCGAGATCAACGCGGGCGTGACGGCGGCGGCGGCGTTCACCGCGACGCCGCCCGCGGGGACGACGGGGTTGTTGCCGGGGAGCGTCGGGATCGTGCCGGTGGCTGGGTGCGCGGTGCGTCAGGGCTGCACAGGCACAGGAGGAGGGAAAGGGGAAAGACGCACTGGTCTCGTTGACGCCCTTGGTGATGCGGCAGTTTCCGCCCTTGGTGAAGGTGAAGATGCCCGCGTCGCCGCAGCAGCTGCGGGCAGAAGCAATGTAAGTATTCATTTGATTTTGAAGGAGAGGAAAGAGGGAAGACGCACGTTGGGTCACCGAAGTTGTTGCAGTGGCACTCGTCGACGACCTTCTGCAGCACGCCCGCGTCCCACCCCATCATGAAGTCTGCATTGAATCCCTATCAGCGCACCGCGCATGAGCGAAGAAGCCGCAGATCGCGCGCACCAGCGTGGTATCCGTACCCGGTCGGGTCGCCCATCGAGTACACGAACGGCTGCTCGGGGTTCATCGCCTGGTCGCGCTGCGCGTACAGTCCGGCCGTGTCGAGGTACATCTGCCGGCATGACGATATTAATCAGGGTCCTGACGCGGACATGACATCGCGCAGATAAGACGACGCACCTCCATGAAAATGCGCGGGAGCGTCTTGGGGAAGTTCTTGTCGGCGCAGGTGCCCGAGTCGGGGCCCCCGGAGAGGTACGCGACGTGCGACTTGTGGTCCGGCGAGTCGGAGTTCTACATATGTGGATTCCAAGTCAGCCTCGACGCATCAGGTGCTTATCGCGGCGCGGGTACGTACCACGCCGTCCCAGCATCTGTCCACGGAGATGATTGCCAATCAGCATGCGCACGCTGCGCGCTAGAAGAAGAGGGGCTTACGAAGGGAAGTTCTAAATTAACGACGCTCCATCAGAATGTGCTGGGGGATAAAATGGAAGTAAAACGCACGATCTGAGCGCGGATACCCGAGGGGCAATTCTGCGTAGGGAGGGAGTTGCTCTTCGTTGTGGTGCCGCTGAAGTCGAGGCACAGGAATGTGACTGCCTGCTGGGCATAGTTGTTAGCGTCGTAGGTCCGGAGTGTGGGGGTGCCTGTGCGGTGGCGAAATCAGCGTAAGACAGCCCGTCGGAAGCGGGAGCGTACCGCTGAGCATGCGGAACTGCGGGAACGTTGAGTATAACTCTGTGAACACAAGGAAGAAGCGCTCACGTCATCAGGGAAGGGCGTCGTGACTCCTGGAGTGTTGGAGAAGAGATAGTCTGCGGTGGCGATCGTTAGTATCGGCTGGAGCAATCAGTCGAGATGGTTACAGCTATAAGGAATGATCAGTCTGTTATATGGACAGACATAATGGTGCCGCTTACATGACAGGGCTTCCGTTAACGCTGGTAAACGATCCGTTCTTCCACCTGTGAGGTGTGCATGAGTGGGGAGGAACAAAACTGTATCCTAAGACTTACTGGAAGTACAAAGTCTATGCGCCAGGAACCCGTCAGCGGTTGATATCATCAAAGTAGATTAACCTACGGGAGCCCACTGGGAAGAAAATTAGTAAGTTTGACACTGACGAAAAAAAGAGATAGGCGCACGTAGTTCGACTTGTCCTCCTTGATGGGCGAGGACGTACCTAGTAGGGCGACATGAGCAACATATAACCGAAAGGAAAAGTGACTTACATTCGCTCTGTCGGAGATAGCTAGTGTTGGTCTCAACACGGAAGTTGCTCCCGCCGGTAACTGATGGTATCTGTGTCAGCGGGCTCCCGGGTTAGACATCCACATGGCGACATACTCGTGTGGACGTGTCCAGATATCTTTCCTGTGGCCACATCAAAATAAAGTAAAATGCTGCTGGAAAATTACTCGCCTGGGTTGACGATGGGGTCGATGCGCTCGGTGGTGATGACATCGTCTGAGATACACAGTCAACGCCAGCTAGAGCTACAGCACGGCAAGAACACCGACTCATCGCGAACAGAAAGTAGGCATTGGCAGAGGAAAGAACTGCAGCTGAGAGGACAAGCTTTGTCCAGAGGTTGCGGGCCATCTCGAAAGGAGCGTGAAGAATGAACGACGAGCCTCAGACGGCGAAAGATAAGGGAACGGACGAGGAAGGGAGAGAGAAAGGAAGGTTGGATGGACAACTGCCAGACATTGGCTTTATTTGCCGCTCCGTCCCCTTTGGGAAAAGTTTCTGACGTGCTTGGTCTTCTGGTCCAGCTGTCTTGCTGTAAACGCCATGGTTGCCTTCGCAACATCACGTTTTCCGTGTGGCCACGGGCACGTAAACTCGCGGTTTTCTGCAGGGGAACGTTCGCTGCATCTCTACGCGGATCCATTTACTCCCCGGGAGAACGCGAACAGTTCGAACTGCTGCTAGCCGTCCCTGCATAGTGCGGCGATTGCTGTAAGTCGCCTCTATGCTGCTGTAATGCCTCGGCAAGTGTTCCAGAGCGAGGATTTCATGGTGATCGCCTAACAGATCGGTGAACATTAAATCACGCACGTCATTTATTTTCTGCGTCCCTCAACACGAGGTTAGATAACACCGCGCCTGATAGCGAAAAAATAATAATCTTCGGGCGATAATCCTCGGACGCGCCACCCACGGACATCGCAGGCAGCCTCGATGATTGCGAGTCTTGTCCTCTTTCGGGGCACCTGGGGACAGAGTTTCAAACTGCAGATGGTTCCTAACCTCCATCTGGCCTCCGGGGCTAAGCGGTTTAATGAATTGATGGTATCGACTCGGCTGGTTTGAAGTTACATGTAATCACCGCTCACAGAAAACGTTGTCTTCAAATTTGAGACGCGTGTTTTAGACTTAGGAGGGGCTATAACACGTTGAAATCTGAACATGAAAAGTGTTCAGAACGACTTCATTTGGAGACCTTGCCAACCTTTGCTAATTGTAAAAACCGAAAAGCCCAACGCCACGATTGATGCGCATAAATTGCCGATCATGATCAGTGGTGACCGAGGACAGTTGAACTTGATTGTGATGCGACGCCATGCGTAATCTCCTTTCGGTCAGCAAAATTCCGGTGCCTGGCTTCCCTTTCTCGAGCACAATGTTCAACACGGTTGGAATGAAGGACGGTCAGAAAAATTAAAATTAAAAAACCGCCGCACCTATCACCGTCGACCCTGTGTGGCGGCTATCGAGCAAACCTTGACGTGACGTGACTTGTCAGCGCATCATTCTGTCTGAGTCTAGACGCGCCAGCAACCTTCCAATATCGCAAAAGTACGCACAAGTCGAAAGACCCGGAGCAACAATCCGAGGCCCAGCCTATGCAGATAGATAGATAGGGAGCACACCGCCGACAGCCGCGCACAGAACGCGACAAAAGAACGCGAATCTGAACTTGTCGTCCAAATTTATCCCCTGGTCGACACCCGCGCGCCCTAGAAGCGCCTAACCGCGGCTGCCGCAGCGGCGCATCCTACACAAAAGCAGGTGCCGTCCTTTATCGTCGTCACCATTTCCAAAGCACATCGTACAGTTATTGGGCAGTTCGCGGCTAGAAGGTTCAATTCAGCTGGGTTGGCAGGATTGCATGCAACCCGGCAGGCTCGCAGAAGGTTTGTCAATGTTCCACGGCAACAGTTGAACTTGGCTGTTTCGGTGTTTCTGGAAAGATGTTTTCCAAGATTATAAGTTTCCTGGGGACGAGCCGACAGGTACGAAGGCCGTCAACACGCCACAAGGAAAAAAGGAGAAAAAAACGAGTTGTTTGAGGACCCATGACGTCGCGATTTCTACAACAAGGTGATTCTGATAATCCAAATCCTAGTATCGCCGCAGCAAGGCGCAAACGAAGAACAGCGAATTCGACAGTACCGCGGATAATTCCCCAAGGACGGCGGTGCAGTGCAAGTTCCCGAACGTCCTGAGCGGATCTGCTTGGCCTTGGAATGTGTGTCTCCGGCCCGCACAGAACGGTTCGCCTCAGTCGAGCGGATGAAGATAACGAGGACCAGTGACAGCGAAGCGCGCAGACAGTTTCTCGACTCGGAGCGTGTACCGAGAGGTCCGGAGAAGGTGGGACCGGCTGCATAGCATAAGTAGTCCTGACGTCAGTGGCCTTCGTTGAGGAGGGCTTCGCGAGGCCCATGTGGGCGCCAACAGCGAAGTTAATTGTATATAGTATACTACAGCGCTGTTGGAAATTCCTAGGTCCTTGCATCCGTTTGCGTAGATTGATATTGCCGTACGGTCCACCAGAACCACGAGAAGATCTGAGTGTCGCAGGGTTCTTTCGGCGCGAATGAAGGAGGCACCACAAGGAGACGTCCAGGTTGGAATGTATTGGAGCAAAGAACATCCAAGGACAAAAATCGACTGCGGAAGAGACGATCAGAGTACGAGTGCGAGAAAGGAAGACGGTCGGATCCAGACGACATTCATAGTTGCCTCGGAGAGATTTCATAGACCCGGGTGACTCAAAGCCAGGATTCTCGGAAACTGCTAGTTTTCAAATTCAACACGGGGAGGCCATATTACGAGAGGTGGAATGGGTGCTTATGGCATCCCTTGTAAAAGATTGAATGCCTCGTTGTCTCGTCGATGGATTGATGATGCATGTACGTACTTACCTTGTTAGTACCTAGCCTGTTGCACTTTGAAGCACTTCAGTTTCAAGTCGGCCGTACTGATTACTTGAAACTCCATCCTGGATATTACCTGTGAGGAGTGTGTCGTGGAGGAAAAGCAAGCTTGAAAGCAAGAGGAAAAGCGAGACACAGCTTCAAACTCCGCTCGGATCATTCCGAGACCCCTAACTGTGGTCTTTTATCACATGTGTTGTTCAGGAATTGAGGACTTCTCGTTGGAATTAGAGGTAAGTAGCTGGAGTGTGCCGAGGAGACTTGAGAGAATAACGCGCAAACCTCGCGAAATGCGGAAGAAAGAAATTTATGGCGATCTCCCGCAACACTGTCAACAAACCCTGATTCCTGCCCAATTCCTGCCACAACAAGCCATAGTGCTATGTAAAACCGCCCTTCTACATAGTGCTACATAGCGCTACACAGTACATGCTCCTTGCTACGGGAAAACCGGTGTTGCGGATGCCCCTCCTAGATTCCATAATAATCGCCTAGACAGACAACATCGCTCCAGTGCCGATCTTCGTCCTCTTCCTCAACAATTCCGCTGTACGGATTCATTTCCTTATACTCACCGTAGACACCTTCGTTCAACGGCGGAGATAGCGAATCCTCTTCGTCGCCAATCTGTACCATGTCCTCCCAATCCATCCCGGCGTACTTACGGTCAACCGACGCGAGAAGGTCGTTGAAAGAGGAGCTGGAAGATGACGCGGAGATGTCAGACACAGAAGGTAATGGCCCGAAATGTAGGTATGGCAGCTCAGAAAATCCCGGGGTTGGCAGAACGAAGCCAGGGACAGAGCAGGTGTCACTTGAAGAAGAAATGGAAGGAGAGACATCGATGCAGGTCGGCCAGAAGCTAAAGGGCGCGCGATAGACTTCGTACTTGTCCTCCTTTTCTTCATGGCTGCCCTCAGAGTTAAGATCTTTGGCGAAGAGCATCGCCTGTTCAAGCGCGACCTCGCTACAGTCCGAGCCGCGGGCGAAGAAATTCCGAACGTCGTCCTCCTCGTGTTCCCGGTGCTTGTAGAAAACACTTTTAATGCGCGCGCCCAAGTCAACCGATTCAGCCTCCGGATTCAACTCCAACTTGAGAGGAGCGATGCAAGGTGATCGCCCGATGCAAATATACTTGGTGGGAGAGGCGCCGTCGAGACACCGGACCAGAGACCTGCGTCTGGCTTTGCTTTCCGGAGTTTTCTGTGTGGTCCTAGTAGGAGACGCTCCAGTCAGGTTTAAGTACCGAGGCATGCGGCGAAGAGGAGTGGGCTTTCGCCGGGGCGCCTGGGAAGTAGCGGGGTCGACGTTTTCTCCTTTTCCATAGGAGGGGATCTTGGTGCGGGCTGAGACGGGCGTGTGGACAAAGTTTGGGGCAATGGCGAGGGCAGGCCTAGGGGTTGCCGACATCCTGTACTTTGTCTTGTGAAAGGAAGAACCCTTAGATGGGCCGTACAGAATATTGGACGACGTGGTGGGGACCACAGGAAGAGACTTGTGCGCGGCAGGCGTGCCAACGGGGCGAGAGTCCTTGAGGGTCTGAGGCTTAACGATGTACTGTTTGTATGACGTTTGCCCTAGGAGCGACAAGTGAGTAAAAGACGTCAATGTCACACACACTAAAAATGCTCACCAACGCGGTCCCTCGCGTGGCCGACGACGTCCACACTGTCTAACAATGGAGATGTAACAGACAGTTCGTGGTGCGATATTGGACGCATCATACCGTTGTTGACATTCAGCCCGAGTATACCGTTCTCGAGATCTAGCGTCAAGGGACGGGGAGTCTGGGAGGCTGCGCTGGCGGGAGGAGAATGCCTGGCACTGAAGGGACGTAGTAAAAAGTTCATAATAAAGATAAAGAGCGTGGATCTAAGGAGGGTGTTGATCTTTGAAAGGACAGGCATGCACATACGAATGAAGGAAGGAGGGAAGAGTAACTATACTTGAATGCGCCTGGAGGCTGACGGCACCTTGGAGTGTCCGAGTCAGCCACTCTCCGGTAGTATTTCCATACTACTTATACGCCGAATATAGGGTAAAAGTGCAAAACCGCGAAGTGTTCTTTGCTTTATCTGCAGCGGCCAAAAGCCGTCATTCATGGCCAACTTGTGTAAGGCCAATCGACGGTCAGCAGGGAAGACAAAATTTCCCCACCAGTTTCACCTTTCTCATTGAGAATCGGAGGCTTTTGAATATTAAATCCATCGTTCTTGGCCGGAATCCGGTGGTCCGGATTGTACATGCCCATGTCCAGTGCTCAACGCTCAAGCGCTCAGGAGTCAGCACCGATTCTACAATAGACTCAGAGTACTACAGCATCCAAGCGGCAGAAATTCAGTACCGCGCAGTGCGCGACCAAAGGTCAAGCAAAAGCAAGAATCCCTCAGATATTAGGCAGTGATGCCTTTAGTCCAAGGGGAAGTTGTGCATGGATGGGTGAAACGGGGGTGATGCTCTGGCGAAGGAGTCACCCGGCAGTTGCCGGTGAACTAGATATATTCCCACGATCATCAGGTTTAGGTGCTGATTCACTCTCACACTGGCATTATCACAATCCGAGAAAATCCTGGCCTCATAATTTGAGACTGAGAAGCAAGATACCCTGGAAAAAATACCAGCCCAGCCGAACTTCACAGCGGGACTTCGGCGGGACCTTGTCACCTTGCTTTAAAGCTACTTTATAATACTCACCACAGAGGTATCAATGCACCGAGACTCCCCGATTTCCCTTCTCGGGTTATTGCAGGTGAAACTCAGAGCCCGTTTCTGACATTAGATACTGAGCTCGTCTATCTGACCTCGAAAGCATTGAATTACGAAAACGAATCTTCCGCTCTGGGCAGCTGCCTTCTTACCCTCGGTGGTCTACGCAGAATCTGAACTGCAAACATTTTGGGGTCATATCTTCAAAGGGTTCTCCAGTCCACTTACCGACTGTAGCGGTGGCGGCTGCAAGGCGGCTCAACCCAGATGGCGCCATTCCAAAGCTCAGACTCCGACCAAGGGTCGTGCCGGCTGTAAAACGTATTAATATGTACCGTCTCAGGCCTCGTTTCCTGTAGTCTTGCCTTTCACCCCAAGAACCCGAAGATAGAACCTCCTCTGGGGCACTCGGACAACTAACAACCCCGAACGACGCGCTTCTTTCCAATAAAGTTGCCAGCGGGCCGATGTCGTGCATGCTATGCAGCAGTATCTACTGCGTTTTCGTCTTCTGGATGTGACCTAGGAGTCCCATAGAAGGATTTGAATGATCCCCTCGTGTGTCGATTCTGCCGAGTTGTATTACATGTAGGTGGCTTCAATTATGCCTGCACATATAAAAGGCTGGGATTCTTGTAGCAAATACTCATTGACACCCGTTCTCGATCTCCTGCTCTCCACCTCTTCATTCATGCTGCCTGTGATAATTCTCGCCGCGATTGCTGGGGTCAGATCCGCTTTCACTTTATCTGCGGGTGATGCCAAAGCCACTGTTTACACCAACTGTCTCGTAGATGGGACGGCAGCAATCACACTTGTGGGTACCCCGTTTACATCACCGCATGTCTGTAATTCATGCAGTATTCTAACATCTAGGACGATGGTCCCTATAAGTGGATGTAAGTCATTTCGTCCTCTACTTATGTGATGAGTACTCAAACCCTCCTCAGAAAAAATGTCAGCGACACATGCACTAACAGTGGAGCGAATTGCACGTTCTTCGTCAGTGAGTGTCTCCCTAGCTACTCCGCCATCATTGAGCCTGAACATCCTGCAGACGGTTACAACTGTAAATTTCTTTTTTGATTGTGCTTTCAGTATGAATTCGAACAGGGTTACAGGGGACTGCATCTATGATACCGCTCAGCAGGACGGCCTAAAGTATGCCTATGGTAAAGGGCACCAAATCGCCTCGCATACATGGTTGCGCCTTCCTTGTCGAAAGACGCATCAGAAATTCTAACTCCCTTGTTTGCTGAAGGTCGCACCCAGACCTCACGACGCTGAATCAAACTGCCAGTATGTATCTCCTGGACTTGCCTCGTTCCGCGTAACTCAACATTCTACAAGTGGAAGCTGAGATGGACAAAGTGGATTGTAAGTGCAATCTCAGTCATGATCTTCAAGTTGTTACAATTCAAGACTTGATTAACCAGTGGCCCTTCAACGGATTCTTGGTGTCACTCCTTCTTGTTTGAGGCCTCGTACGTCTCATGGGGGTCTGTTGATCGTCTTCAATATCTGACTTCCTCAAAGCTTACGGTAATTATAATGACGATGTCCGCATGGTAGCTGCCAGCCGGAACAAAAGCTTGATCCTTTGGGATTTTGAGTGAGCTACTCTTATTTTCCGGGCCCATGTTATTTGACATTCCCTCGAGCTCTGGAGACTCAACGGGCTCTACACCACAGCAGAGTGAAGACATGTACGACCAGGCCAAAGCCTCAGAAACTGGGACCTTGCTGGCTCTGAACCACGAAACCTCTAGTGCGTCGTATCCCTCTCAACTTCCAACTGCGATGACCATAGCTGTTCATAGACACCACTGTGTAATTATAATATATCTACATGTTACACGATTCCTGGGATTGATTTTTCTTTATTCACGCAGGTTCGAGGTACTCCCGTACGCGATCAAAGTACTTCAAGCGTACGGCTACGTGCTCGTCACCGTTGCTCAGTGCCTCGGGATTGAGCCCTACACCAGCATCACTGAACCCGGCAAACCGAATGTACGTGAAATACGCGCCTATGTTCAACTTCCTCACTCGTTCTTTCAGGTCAGCTGGCATTGCTAGATAGATGGTCAATCGAAGTCTACCTTTCCTCGAAGTCTTTCACCTATGAAGGTCTATCTACGCGTGGTCTTTGTCGTTATCCTTGAGTTGAAATTCGTCATTGAACGTTGATGCAACGTTGATGTTTGGCATTCCCCAACTGGTTTTAACTTCTCTCACTCCATGACTGAGAGACTCGTCAGATGGCTCACAAAAGGAACATGATATTTCGACGCATTGTTTCGCTCCAAGCTCAGGTGGGGGGAGGTGCGCTTCCGTTCCTCAAGTCATTCACGTACAAACCCGCGTTATCCGCCTGCTGAGCCCAGAGCGACCATGCGCGCCCCACTCTTCGGGGATGTCAGCACCACTGCAGACTGAGCGCGCGTAGACGACGTACAGTCCGTCGTCCGTAGTGGACGCATCCGTCGCCTCACGCCGCGACAAACTCTTCGGAGGCCGGCCGCCGCCGAGCAAGATGCCTTGGAACTGCGCCGCTGCATTTTGTTTAACGTAGTAGGAGCGGAAGACGGCGTCGCGGATTGATGTCCCACGGACGACCATCCCGTGGCCCCTGTGGAGATTTCAATGATAAGATGCTGCGAAGATATTAGATAGATACCTCATGAGCACCACCTGGATCGAAATTAGCAAACGTGCGCTGTTTGCGAGATAGGTAGTCCTACCTGGCTATCGTTCGAAAATTTCCTAGCAAGAGCATCTCCGAGGAGTTCGTTTCTGACAAGCAGATCATGGAGCTGGTTGTCGGTAATATGCTCCGGGGAGTTCTGCTGTGTCAAAGATGGGGGCACCTTCGCTACCGAGTGCTCCGGCCTGTTCAGGTACATCATGGCCTAGTTATTAAGCCGACAGGATAAATACCGTATGTATTTGGGCCACCAGCGGAACTGAAGCTTGGTTCGCGAAAGGTAAAACCTCCTCGGTATGGCCGTGGACGACTGCTAGGACGTCCGGGAAGGCCTTTAATATCTACGAGTAGCCCAGTAAACTAACTGTACATCCCCGCAAAAAAAAACGTCACCTCCGAGTGTATGAACCTTTCTGAAAATCCAGTGGGAACCGAAGCACCTGTCACAGAAGAGTTGAAGGTAAGGCTTACAGCCGTCGCATTTTCGATTTCATAGCTGAACGTATGCGTTGGCGACTGAAAGGAAAAGGCAAACGGTGATGCATACGTCACAATGGATTTGGATGTCGCTTGCGCCGGGGCAATCGAAAACGTCCTGTAGCCGCAGTTTATATCTGGCATTGCAGAGAGATACGACGGACTGACATCAGAAATTGGCTGGCATTGGCAGGATTCCTGACAGAAACATGGCCCAGTGCGTCTACGACGCCCAGAAAATGGAGAATGTCTGTGGGGGGCAGAGATGAGGCAATTCTGAACAATATCTCGGCTGGAGTACTTGCGGCTCGCATCCAAGAGGTCGATACCAGCCACTTTACTTCGTCCGGGACATCCTGTGCGGCTATGAAGGTGCTTGAGGCGAAAAACAAGATTCCTGCCAACAGAGAATTTCTAAAAGCGATATGCATGTTGTCCCCAGGGGAAGAGGTGGTTGCCCACTGCGTGTTGTCAATGTGGGCGCTTGACATGAATACATGTTCTGTGACATAAATACATGTTCTGTGTGGGCGCGGTGGATCATATGATGATATGAGTGTAATGGCCTCTTCGGCGTGGGGAACAAAAGCTGACTGAAGCAATGATTCTCTGGCGCGGGTAGCATAAATCAGGAAGCCGTTCGACCCGATTGGTCGTGGCACCTTGGTGGCACTCGCCAAAAGTCGCGGCGGACATCCGCAGGGTAGGTCGTCGTGGTTAGGGTTCCGAATTGGGAATACGGCTTTCCGTAAAACATCATCTGCATGAACTGGAGCCTCCTCCCTTTGCCTTTGCTCCGCCATGTCCATTTCGAACTCAGTCTTCTGTCAAAAAATTGCGGCGTTCGTGGCGTCTCAATGACGAGAAATGTACACGGCGGGAGCAACAATACGATTCCTACTCCGCCTCCACTCCACGCGCTCGAATCTTCAGAGGAAGCCGTGCTGGCGCGCGCGTGGATCGCTCAATTCCGTGCCCTGAAAATCCCGAAGGGCTCTGTAGAATTGTCATTCTCGAGGAGCTCTGGACCAGGTGGTCAGGTATAGGCCACTGCTTCGTATTCGGATAATAATGAATAAATGTCGGTCCACAGAATGTGAACAAAGTCAATACCAAGGCAACACTTCGGTGTCGCATTGATGAGAAATGGATACCCTTGTGGGCGAAACCCGAGCTGAAGGGATCTGTAAGTAATTGTCGGACATGCGCCGGGATATACACAACATGATGCCCGAAAACGCAGCCGTACTACATCTCGTCTTCCCAGTCGATCCAAATCACCTCCACTGTGCATCGATCACAATCGCAAAATATCGATGAATGTCTGTCGAAGGTGAGTGAGTTTTACCCTCTCTACATCTGACCGTACGTATGCTCACGTTTTGAAAAGTTCCATGCGGTACTGGTAGAGGCGTCGTCTGCGAGTATAAAAAACGAGCCATCGGAGGCGCAGAAGAAACGCGTTGAGGGATTAGCTGCGGCCGCTAAGGCTCGGAGAAGGATGGAAAAGTCTCGCCGGAGCGGTGTCAAAGCAGGCAGGTCTAAGCGACCGCAAGACTGACGATACTCTTGTGTACCTGTCCGTCGCAAACCGAAATAGAACATCAACTGACCTCTCATCTCTAGGCGTGCCGAGTAAGTTGGTTTGTCTTTGAGTCCATTCGGAAGAACGCCACTTCAACATCGGAATCGCAACTGAATCTGTGTCGCAAGCAAGCAATGTCCGTCGTTTATTCCGGCGTTCAACCAATGAGGAACGAGTTGAAAAGTTGAAGTGTCTGTCTAGACAGACTAGGTGAGTCTATATCAAGCTGAATCTGTCCCAGGTGGTGGTATAGGGAGCTACAACCTGTCTTGACAAGTGGGGTGTATCGCGTAGAAAAGATAAATCGCCACTCATAGTTGCGCATAGGTACAGCGTCTGCGTCTACTACAATCCCTGTGTGTATGCACTTCTCGTGTCAATCTGGTTGTATTGACAGACCCTAGATTATTCGCAATGCGAGTCGCCAGCTACAAGCCAAGTCGCTCTGCCGGGCCTTCGTCCTCCAGAGGCAGCCTGTTCACTTGCTCAGGTTCTGGTAAGGCGTTCGATGAAAGCTTTCATCTTATCTTAACGATGTTGTCAGGCAGAGGATAGGTTCCGCCCTCCAACCTGTACTCGTAAGGCGTCGTGGACGGAATCGGATAAGAAGGCACTTATCATGAGATGGTTCAATATTGTGCGAAGCCAACGAAGAAGCATGTTCTGTCAGAAGAGTAATTCAGAATCCGAATCGACGCCACGTCCCTTGCCTGAATCCCGTGTCGCCACGACCAACGCGCCAAAAAGGCGCAAGTTGATCTGCGCTGTGCCTTCATATTCCGATATTTTTTTCCAGTGGTCCACCAGAGGATTTGAGTGGATTTTGTTTCACTTTGCGGCTTGTGTACATATATGTACGTATCATTCCTTGACGCGATAGAGTCACGCGATGGACCTTTACTCTCCTTTCTGATTCTGAATGCGCGTTGTGCCAGTGAGCTCCATCGTCGCAGCACAGACCATCACAAAACGCACATAAAATACACGGAAGACAAACCGCCTGCCGTACCACGTACATACCTGGATACAAACAAAAAAATCGGTGCCGCTACATACACTATGTACCACAATGCACTTGACCCTGCAGACCTGCCGCACTGCGTTTAGCCAGACGCACAGTATGCGGGCGGTAGCTACCGCCCCTCCTGCGCGAGACACCCGCCCACGAGCGCGAGGAACGGCGCCGCGTCGCGCTCGAGCGCAGCGAGCATCCGCACGTCGCCGAACTGCACCTGGAACTCGAGCCCGTCGCAGAAGTCGCGGATGCGCGCGATGTGCGCGTGCATGCGGCGCGCGAACTCGGCGGGCGGGAGGGGGGTGGCGTCTGCGGGCGGCGGGGGTGGGGTTGTAGGTGGGGTGGTGGATGGGGCTGTGGGTGGTACTCCTCGGGTGGAGGCTGCATGGTGGGGTGGGGCTGCAGGTGGGGCGGTTGAGGGTGCTGGTGCTGGTGCTGCTGTAGGTGGGGCGGGGGATGCTGCTGAAGGTGCGACGGGGGATACGCGCGCGGATCCGGGGGCAGGACGGGGCTGGGCGCAGGTGCGAAGGCCGGCGCGGGGTCGGGGCTGTAGGGCGACTCAGGCTGGGGGTGGTAAGACGGCTCTGCCTCGCACTCCGCCTCCGCCCATTCGCCCTCCTGCGGGCCGAGCGCCTGCGGAGGCGGTGGCGGGGGTGCGAGGAGGTGCGGAGGAAGCGGCGCAGTAATTGCGCGGAAGAACTGCGTCGTCGGCGGGGGCGTCGCAGGCATGGGCGGCGCCTCATTCGTCTCGTGCATCTCGCCCGCCTCGTACGTCTCGTGCCGCAGGTAGTGGTGCATGCGCACGGTGACGACGCGCGCGGCGCTGCCGTCCGCGTCGGGGACGCACGCAATCATGAGGCGGCTGCGGCACGCGTAGCGCGGCTTAGCGAAGAGCGCGCCGACCTTGGAGACGCGCTCGGGACCGCGGTGCTTCGAGCGGCGCGCGGCGTCCTGCGAGCACCAGAGCCTCGTTTTGTGCCCCGTGTCCGAGGGCGGGTGGTCTTTCACGCTGTGTGGAGGATTGGTATCTATTGAGAGAATTTTCCGAAAGGATGGACGTACGTGAATCGGTAGCCAGTCGCTTTCCATATATCGTGGGTGATGATCTGCACGCGCTGCTTGTCGGATATGGTGCCGGCATCGCATGCTGCAATCGTGTACGAGCCGCTGAAGTCGACCTCATCGACCTCCAGGCAGGTCATGTGCAGGGCGGACAGGAGCTCTTGGCTGTCGTTGTACGAGCTGGGCTAGAGAGACGTCAGTCAGGTGAACACGCCAGGGATACATAATATATGAGGTGCAAAGGCAGCCGCCTCGATGGCCACCCGCATGCAACACACTGAGTTCGCCTTCAGCTTCCCCGTCGAGCCAGACTCGCCCACCACGGCGCGGGCGCTCGACACATAGACGTCAACCCGCTCATACATAGCACGTGTATGGGGTGCAGAAAGCGAATGCCCCGATGGCATAGATGGCGGACTAACTCACTGGTTTCGCCTTCAGCTTGCCTGTCGGGCCGACCGTCGAGCCCGCGGGCGTGGTCGGGAGCAGCGGCTCGCACGCCACTGCGGCCTCCCTCGCACCCGGCGGCCCCGCCTCGAGCAACTCGCGCTTGCGTTTGGTGTGGTGCCGCACGGATGCAGGGGTGATAACGCGGAACGGACGGCATGGCGTGTCGGGTACGAAGGGGCGGGAGGCGGAGATGTAGCGCACGGGGGTGACGGGGGCGGGGGCGTATTCGCATGACGGTGACGACGAGGAGGAGGGCGGGGAGGACGACGAGGACGACGAGGAGGCCATGGTTATTGAGGGCGCGGGAACGATTTGATCAATCGGCCGATCGGCGACTCGGTCTTTGTACTTGTTCCAATTATCTCTCGGAGACTGTCTCTCGTCTGGATCCCATGCGCCCGCTGAGCGCGACCGGTCGAGAGCGCCTGGGGATCTCAGATCTCAGACAGGGCCGGAGAGGAGCCAACGGGGCTCGCAGCAGGGGCCAAATATGATGACCAAGCTGCGACAAGAGAACCTAATACAGCCAAACCCAGATAACCTGGCTAAACCCAACCACAATGCGACCGAAAATTTCACCCCAAGTCTGTTCTCGATGCGGACACAGACACCTACCCTGAAGGCGTGGCAGCAAATACATACGGCCTCTTAGACAATACATCTGGAGACTCTCGGAGCTTATAATTTTTCACGATCTGATGCACGACGGTGCCTGCACAAGATGCATTCCGTCAGATCCTCTCAAACGCCACAGAAATGTGCCCACGCTACCATCCTGCACGGCGCCATTAATCCATTGACGATTAGTGTGGTGGCGCAATCCTCGCCGCAGCACACGTGTTTTTTCCCTTTCTACGCCAGAATCTAGAGTCGTGGAATCCGCATCTCGATTCCTGCATTCCGCACATACTATCATTCTCGGATACATAACCACCATACGGAGGTCTAGTGCCTGGCTGTGCCCTCTCGATTAACCAGCCCCGCCCTGTGGTCGCCACTGGATGTACGGCGCACAGAAAGCCCCAAATAATCCTCACTCGCCCCCCCCCCCCCCCCCCCCCCAAGAATCCGCCCCGCCGACGGTAAGTACTTTTCTGATTTGTCCTACATATCACGAGTCAAATTTATGAGAGCAGAAGCTCCTCGCCTCGTCAACGCAGTCGAGGCAACGTGAATGCAGTCGACGCTTCCAAACTTCAGTCCTCGAGGTCGGTGCAGACATCAAGATATTAGCATCGAATAACGTGTGCCGTTTGCTACATCGGACAAGCACAGAAGAATTGAGAATCGTCTCAGGCATGCTCGACGGCCACATAGTAATTACTATACCGACTGGCAGTTCCAACTTCCCATACAACTCACAAGGCTTGCTGGCTGTTCGCGATCGATATCTGCAGGGCTCGCGTTCAAGAATAATAATATATGGCTGGAAGTTCTTAAGTCGATCTGGGGGAGGAGGATGTACAAAAAATGGAGTGGATGTACACAAAACGAAGTCTAGACATGGAAAATGTTACAATACACAGAGAATCATCTACAGTCGAAGTCCAGGTCTAAATCCAGCCTACATGCATACAGTGCAGATACCACCGTCGCCGAAATCAATAATAATAATACTAAATATCCAGTGCGTGGTGTCAAAACCGTGATAGTACAGTAGTGTAGAGTACAGAATTATGTCATTCATACCATCTCAAAAAAATCGCAGACCGGAAAGACGTGTGGGGGCACTCATAGAACCACCGTCGACCCCTGCGCCGCACACCCACCCACACCCCCGCCCTTCTTGCTCTTGTTCTTTGAAGCTGGGGCGGCGAAGCGCACGGAGCACCCGCCCCGCGCCCAGTACGCGGGCGGCGCAGGGTCGGCGGTCTTGCTTCCCGCGAGTGGGGTCGGTACCGCTACGGAAGGCGTTGACGAGGACAAGGCGGGCTGGACGAGCCGCGGACGCGCCCAATACGCAGGCGGCGCCGCGTCGGTCTTGAGCAGTGGCGGCTGGAGTGCGAACTTAGAGGGGACGTATGCCGACGCCGCGGGGTTGAGGCTGGGAGCGAGAGGGATAGAGCGGGCAGCAGGCGTCGGGGCAGCAGACTTCACGAGCTGAACCGAATTGGGATTGCCAGGGGGAGCGGACGACGCCGGCCACCGCGCGGCCCTCGTGGCTTGCGGACCAGGCGTGGGGAGGTCGAAGAACGGGACAAACGGGCGCGCGTCGGCGCGCAGGGCGGTGCGGTCGCGGTTGCGGTCCTTGTCTTTCGCTGCCTGGTCCTGCGCTACGGCGGGGGCCGAGGTCGAGAGCGCGATGCGGCGCGGCGTGTCTTTGCGGTCGGGGGTCCGGGGCTCGGCGGCGTTGCTCACCAGCGTGCGGTCCGCATCGTCGGGCGCAAGGTCGGTGGGGAGCACGTTGGGCACGGGCGGCGATGCGCGTCGGTGGAACAGCGTCGATGCGTGCCGGGAGAACAACACCGAGGCGACAGACCACGCGAGGAGGAGCCCGTGCACGAGGGCGACGAGGCAGGCCGCGGGGAGCAGGAGCAGGACGGACGCCAGGTACGTGGGGGCGAGCGTGCCGGAGTCGTCGGTGTATGTGTATGCGCCCGGGACGGTCTTGTCTTGGTCTCGGTCTTGTTCTGCGTCTTCAGTTTCCAGACTCAAGGGGAGGGTGAGGGATGCGTGCGCGGAGTGGAGCAGTCTTAGGAACAGTAGGGCGAGCGCCAGATGCCGAGGTGAGGCGCGGTCCAGGGCGGGCGCCAAGTCGGGCGGGGCGTTGGCCGTGTGCGGGTGCGGATACGGTGCGCGGGCGTCGGCGGGGTCGTCGCGCTGTACGGTAAGCGCGTTGTTGTCGCATCCTGGCGTCCATTCCGTGTGGCTGGAGGCGGCTCGCTGCTCTAAACGCGACTTGAAGCCAAGGAGGAAGCTCAGTGAGGACCCAGACCGGACGCAAAGGACGAGCACGATAGCGTTGAGAAAGGCGAGGTTGGCGAGGACGAGCGCAGACACCTGCGACGCGGCGGGGGCGACGTGCACGACGATGGGCGGTAGCGGCGTGGGCTTGAGGAGCCGCGCGAGCAGCGTGTGCTGGCCGATGGCGCCGAGGAGGCACGCGAGCGCGCCGAGGGCGAGGTGGAGAGAGGGCGGGGACATAGCGCTGGTTATAGGCGGAGCGAGCACTGCGTGTTGGCGGTGGGATGCAGGAGGAACGCGGTCAGGTGGCCATGGTCAGCCGCAGGCTTTATGTCGCGACTCAAGAAAGAATATGCACGTACTAGTCCAAAGGACGCGCGAGTGCTCTGCATACTTGAACACGTAGGTATACTACAAAATTAATACAAGATGCACGGTGTTTGAATGTCTCCAAATTCCTACAACTATGACAGTAACGAAGCCAGAACGCCTACGATAAGACTGGGATTCCGGGAACAGTGCCAAGAAGAAACGGTATCGTCGTTCGCGAGCAAGTGGGAGGCAAAGGAGAAGAAACCGAAAAGATAAGAGTCGATGCTGGGATTTTGGGGGCAGAGTGTACACGAGCAATGTATGTGTGTATACTCGTAGCACGACTGGGTCGCTCGCTACCTGTGCCACTCACAAGCGACTCGTTGGCATTCAGCGGCGGCGTGGCGGAGAACCACACCATCCCGAGCAGGTCGCCTGCATGGCTCGCTTTAGAACACACAAAAAGAAAAAGAAGAAAAACAGCCATAAGCCAAACGCCACGGACTTCACGATGCAACCCACATTCATTCAGTGTGCACCCCGCTGGGACCCAGTGGGACCCGCGGCCGTCGAGTCCCCGTGCACGTGCCGAAAGTTATGCGGCGAGCGTGGAATACAGTAGAGCCCATCCAGCGCGACGCCAGAACACGCGGCGCGGCGCGCCAGGGGAACATGCTCTGCGGGACATTGGAATGGGAGGAGTGCGAATGCATCCGTGCCGTACATGCGCAACGCTGCCGTCGCCAGCTGCGCGGTACCCTGGGTGCGCGAGATGGTGGTCCAGTAGCGCGTGAAGGGAAAGCGTCGCGCCCGAACGCCAGGACGACAGCCCGCGTCGGGGCATGCAGCGTACCTCCCACTACGGATCCTACCCCACGGGCTGCATCACGTCGCACGACTCCGTCCTACACAGCAGGGCAAGTCAGTCAGTGACGTAGCTAGCGTGGACAAGGCAGAACGACGCACGGAATTCGGATAGCGCCAATGAGCCAGTCCATTGCGGGCGGTCGGCTGCGATGCGTGCGTGCGCGGCGGCCTACACGCACGCGTTGCGCACGGCGAGGAGCGGGGCGCCCAGCGCGCACGGCGGGGCGGGCAATTAGTCGAAGTCGCGGTGTGCGCGGAAGAGAACTTGAAGAACGACCGCGAGCGTCAACGCGCCCATGACAGACGCGACCTCTTGGGCCAGTGGTAGCCACAAGAACTTTTCGCTTATGGAGGTCGACATGGCGGCAGCAAGGCAGGGCTGTGAGGCATGGAGTGGGGAGGAGGTCGATTCGTGCTTGGACGCGGAGGGTGTGGCCACACGGGGAGTCTTGGGGATGCCGGCGCGCCGGGAACAAGCCGTGGCGCTCCTGCCCGCGTGCATCGGCAACCTGAGTTCAGTAAAGGTCAAGCTTCAATATATTGACGCGGCTGTCAGACGCAGGGCGCCATCTTCTTTACGTGTCGGTGCTGCAGGATATGGAAGAATTGAGATCGTCGGCAAGACATGTTGGGACGCAGCGTTCCAAGGGTCGCATGATTAGATCCGGAGATCTGGAGGCGTGCCACGCGTGGAAGTCCCCATATATGATATATCCTCCTCCTCCGCAGGGCTGCACGAGTGCAGGAATCTCCAAAAAACACGAAATGATGCCACGTCGTGAGATGTGCAAAGAAATGAGTATTGATGGTGCACCACTACAACGATTACGACGTTCTGTGAATCGAAAGACAGATTATTATGAGATGGAATGAGAGCGCTGAGACCGGTTGGAAGACTGGAGAATCTGGCCGGATCCACCTTCACTAATCTCTAACCTTCGATGAACACAGCTAGAACGGGAATGGAGTTGGAGCACGCGGGCCGCGCGGCGCAACCGAGGCACTCTCCATCGAATAATAAGTCGTGCGCCACCCAGACTCATCGTCCTCGTCGTCGCTTTCACCTGCGTCCTCACTGTCGTCTTCGTCCGCGTCCGCGCCGTCCCATTCCTCCGAACCGTCCTCGCCTGAATCCGAGCACGAAAACGCCTCCGGTGAGGCCGCGTTCCACAACTCCGCATACACGCCGTCCAACCACAGGAGCAGTTCGTCCATGACAGAGCCCGCGTTACGCGGGCTGCTGTGCGCGCTCTCGCTCGCGACCAGTCTGGAGACGCGCTTCACGATGCACAGTGGCTCCACCCCCATCATCAGATCCCCGATCGAGGATATCGCCCGCGCGGTGCTGCTGGGCTGACGCGAGAGCGTGGTGGACGTCGCACGTGGGGGCAGCGAGTGGTTGAGAACCGCCGGGACCACCGATGGGGTCGTGTTGCGCCGCTGCCGGTCGGACTCCTCCTCTGAGGCCAAAGCGAGCGAGAGATACTGGCTAGGGTTCCGATTCGACCGGGCAGAGGTGCATCGCTGGATAGAAGTTGGCATATTGAGGTCTGTATACTTTGGCTTGCGGCGGAGCCGGCTGCGGCGCGTCAACGAGGATGGTTTCAGGGGGGGAAGGGACATCGACATGGGGGGATGGAGGAGGGGAGGGAGGAGTCGAGGGACCGGCGTTGGAAGCCGCGAGGCATCACAAGCGACCTCGGTGGTGCACTACTGAGAGTGGGAACGGCCGTGACGGGCGCTTCCACTGCCGAAACGGACAGCGGAGAAGCTGGAGCCGGAGAAGCAGTGGAAGGGCCACTGGGAGTCAGGGAGTCCTTCCCCTTCGCCTGAGGACTGCAGGAAGCACTTGACTCCGTCGGAGAGTCGGGTGGGAAGTCAATCTCGAATGGCATCCGTATCTGCCCCTCTTCCGCGGCGACAGCTTCACTGGCTTCCCGAGAGATGTCCAGCGCTCCATCAAGGATGATGTTCTGATTCATCGGTTGAGCTTGCTTCGGCGCTGGTCCGAGCCCGCTTGCGCCTATACTCGCAAAGCTTGTGGAAAAGTTTGTTAAGGGTGTTCACCACGGACGTGGGGCCGAGGGCATTCATGACGAAATGGAGTAGGCCGTCGCAGGACAGTGGGTCTGGAACTTCCGTATTTATGGCATGCGGAGCGGATGTATGGTATTTGGAGTGGGGCAGTAGGTCTCAGGTTGTCTTGGAATGGAGGAGTATGCACGAGTCTAGCATGGATCGACGGCAGCCAGTGGCCGCTGTGCCCGCAGCGCTGAGCGTACGACACGGGTCCAAAGCTTTCTGGTCCTTTGCGTATCTTCAATCGGCTGAGAATGCTGCATTCGACTCGGCAGAAGCTGACGTGTCGACAAATATGATCGTTTTGGACATTTATCACAGATCTACAATTATACAATTCTCCAGTAGTTCTGCAAGCCATGAGCAAGGAGGATGGGGATAAAGGAGTACTACGCACATGCAGGTCCGGATATATACGCGAGGATGCGTCACAGCTCACTTCCACTTCTCCGCACTCCTGGTGTACCGGGTATGGGCGACGGCGACTGTGGCACGCTGACATCTCCGTTGATGATATCGTGTATAGAGGCCTCGAGAGCATCGACTCGGGTGGACATTTGGGTCACTGTTTTGAAATTTTAGAAGGTCCGTGAAACCTTGAGACACAAACGTACTTCTGTCGAGAATCTGGGTCGACATCTCGTCGAACTTGGAGTCAAGCTGTTCTAGCAGCGTCTCAACCTAATGGCGCATATCCTCAATACTTGCACCAAGCGATTGAAAAACAGCATACAAACGCAGTGAGCTCGTGAGGGCTCGAAATATCGCCAGGGCCTATAGTAGACTTTGTGGCAGCAGCTTTGATGGAGGGTGTGGGTGTCTTATCCCGCTCATTCTCTGAGGCCTTTCCCGGTGTAGATGGGGTGACTTTCAGTGGGAGCGCCGACGAAGCCATCGTGGAGAAGGAGGAGAGAGGAAGGGTGCAAGCTTGAGGATCAGGGTAAGAAGCGTGAAGGCTGTCGCCACTCGGTAATAACACGGACAAACATCCTTGTAAGAATGAAAGAAAGCTTATTTGAAGTCACCGCGGATTCTTTGTCGACCACTTGATTTCAAACAATTTTCTTCGCATTTTTCAAATAGGTCGTTTGCATTTTGCATGCTCCTGCCATCTATGTACTCAACACGTCATGTATGATGCGACGGCTGCCGCACACTGGCATTGCAGAAACTGGCCAGAAGCAGACGTTAATACTCTCGGCCAAAGCCGCCTCCATGAATACATTTACCTCCGGATTTTGCGGTTCCATCCGCGGTCTTCGTATCTGTTGTGCTGTTGGAGTTCAATTGAACCGACACAAGGGATTCCACTGGCACGAGAGCAGGTGAGAGTCAGCAATGGTACCGGAATAGTCGACGGGCGTCGGGCACCGCGGTTAATTTGATATATCTGGAACTAAAACGACATCGATTGGCGAACCCAAAGCTCACAAGACCGCGTTTAAACAGCCAAGTGAGACAGCAAGCGACTAGAATAAATCGAGACGAGAACCAAGATCCGGAATGTATTAACGACACAGCTTGAGCAGGCAAACGACGAGAGAGGCAGGTGAAGCATGGTAGATGAGAACATGCGGCCGCGATCCCGCGTCGCTCCTTACCTCAATGTTTGTACCTAGAGCGTCAAGAAAAGACCTAGAAGCAGAAGGCTAGACCAGCTTGCCTACCGCCAAAGTCTTCCGGGGAGCGTCGATGAAATATACTTTTAAAGTTGACGAGTGATCCATAAATTCACAGTCAACGATAGGGAGGAAAACAGGTTCCTGGCACCTTGTATGATCAAGGATAGATGTCCCAGACAAACGGAGTCACGTTTAAAAAGTTTACTCCCACCGATTTCCCGGGAAGTGTCAAATGAATCGCTATTCTTGCCTCTTCTAACGTAAAATGATACTCGCCTAATAGGTCCCGTGGATTGAGAGGCAGAGATTATTTCGTGAGTATACAAATGGATGTCCTAGCTGGGAGGTTCCCTTGCTGTCTGGCGCGCGATTCGGAGACCCTGGAAATCTATGACAGATGTCCCTTGTGTAGACGAGCAGAAGATGTCGCATCGTGAATTATATTGCATTGTCGCAGAGAGAACGGTTCGCTCCGTGGATAGAAGCGGCGTTGGGTCTAATTCAGAAACAAGGGGGGAAAAACTGGCCCGGATCTCTTATCTTCGGGAAAAGGGCGGAACACGTCCTCACCATCCTTGCCAGAGGAGACTCGAATCAGCTGTAGACATGCACTTGTCAGTTTCCCTAGGGCAGACGACTCGAGACCTGATCATACGGACTGACCGTAATACATGCCGAGATACAGTCCGTTGTAAAGCCATGAAGAGGCTGGCCTCAGATGGTAAAAATTGCCCAGGACTGGTGACTCCATCTTCTCACGTCATCCCGATGATCTTTGTATTCAGCAGGAAGGTTCATGAACGTTAAAACCCTTCTCGTAACTTGGAGTTGTATGTTTTCGCATATTCCCATCTGCGAGAATGAATTAATCACTGGCGAACGATCCTAAATTTGCGGAGGGCATTTACTATGGCATTTCCTCATTAATGGAGTGGAGGTCCTCTGTTCATAATCGGTACCTGGAAAGGCACCCTTGCCGTGTAAGAGAGAGGTCCGCTTGTCAACTACGGCCTACTCCAGGTAAGAATTCCCAGCAGAAACACGGGAGAAGTTTTGGGTCGATTCGATGACAGGGATATATGGCAGATGGCGAAAGCCATTCACTACTGCGCGACGGGGAACGGAGACTTTTGAAGAAACGGACACTGCAACGCGCTAAATCACGTCGGGTGGTGTCGGTCTGGGCCCAGTCTGGGGCACTACGGGTAATGATGGGTCTGAGTCAATGACAACCTGGGATCCCGCCTCCTACCAATTAGCGAGCACTGAATTGCAAATAGGTCGAGTTGGTTGACCACAGAGCTGCCGCCGACACTGAGCCTGACAAAAAGAAAACGAAACTTGAGTGACCTGAAGCAAACAGACCGGAGACGGAAATGTTTCGCGTGGACTGCACGTGTCTTAATGCTTACGAAGAACTGCAGATTGACTGCATCCATTTTCCCTCTCCCATGTCAATGGCCTCGGATATTCAGTCGACTCTGAGAGTGAGACCCTATATGACCCCGTTCTTCGCGCTCACACGCCATTAGTTGAACGACGGCGCTGGGATTCCCATTCTGGGTTTCGGTGAGCAAACTGTACGTGTACAAGTAGAAGGAGGGTCTGACCCCCGATTCTCAGGAACATACGAGATGTCTGGGAAAGAAGCCTACGATGCCGTTACATGGGCCCTGGAGGTATCTCCACCGCTCCCGTTTTATTGTACGGCTCAACTGTTGCCGAACAGGCAGGGTACCGACACATCGCAAGTCTTTGTAGATATGTACAGAGCTCTTTACGTGTCTAACAGCTCGGTAGGACTCTGCGACCTGGTACGAAAACGAAAGGGAGTGCGGACAGGCGATTTTGGACTTCTGCAAGGCTTCGGGCACCCCCCGCTCCTCAATCTACTATACGACGAAGCTGAAGCTCAACAGCGGTTATGACGCGACTCTCGAGGCCATCCAGTTTTCAATTGATGAATGTGGACTAGGCTACATCGACTTATATCTTATGCACGGACCTCTGGGCGGTACCAAAGCCCGAAAGGAATGTTGGCGTGCCATTTGCGATGTCCACAAGGAAGGGAGACTGAAGAGCATTGGCGTCAGCTGCTTCGGGATCCGACACCTCGAAGAAATCCTTGACATGGGCCTTACAGTTCCTGTTATCAATCAGGTTCGTGTCGTTTCGTGCTGCGTTTCGCGCTGTGTTTCAATTTACTCATCGTTTTTTTTCAAGATCGATTTGCATCCCTTTATGACAAGGACAGAAATCGTCGAATTCTGTCGCACGCACAACATCGCGTTGGAGGTGCGTTCTGTGGAATCCTCGGCGGTCTAGCATCATAACTAAAGTATTCCAGGCATGGGCACCGCTCGTTCGTGCATGTCGATTCAACCATCCAGTCCTCGTATCTCTCGCCCAGAAATACAACAAGGAGTCCGCCCAGATCCTGCTTCGATATTCTATCCAAAAAGTAAGGCATCTACCAGCTTTGTCATCTTTCTTTGCTAACATGCTTCAGAACTACGTCGCTATTCCAAAATCTGTTTCAAAAACTCGGATTATCTCCAATACCAAGGTGTTCGACTTCATGTTGGACGAAGCAGAACTTGTACAACTCGATGGCCTGAACGAGGGTGAGACCTACAGGTCGGATGTATAAGTATATCGTATCTGATTTATATCTACAGATCTTGTTACAGACTGGGATCCAACGGAGTGCCCTTGAAACCTGACACCTCGCGTAGATTTCACTCCTGTGTAATGCACCACCGAATAATGTCTCCGGTCTCCTAGGAAGTTGCCACACCTTCCGAACCGTCATCGCCACAGGGATTGACATCCATGGTTCGACTTCAGGATCAAGATTTGACACATCGAAACCGCTCGCTGGCGCCAACTTTGCCTTTTGCAGTTCCACGAAACTCTCTGTCCAGTCCTGCGCCGACTTCCCGGGAATCAGGTTCCAAAACCTCCACCGCGGGCCGTGAAACTGATTTGTTATGTCGAACAAGCTTTCGCGCCGATGCGGTCAGCATTTTTATGTCTAGACTTCCAATGGCCCCTCACTCCTCTGGTTGTTATGCTGTGCCCGGGCTTATCTGTCCTCTTTCGGCTGGCCCATCGTACAATCGGAAAGTTTGATCCCGCCAAGTATTAGCCGTATCGCATTTGGAAGTCAAAGGGTTGAACCAAGATATTTTTTTTGGAACGATTCCATAAAGCTAGTCCCTGGGCATGTCCGTGGAAGGCTTATCAACTCTGATGCGGTTCACGACACTGTTTTCAAACTACATGAACAAATTTGCAGGTAGGTGTTATTGCTTCGCGTTCCCGCTCATATAAGTGAATGATCTTTGATTCTTGATCAACCAAATTAATCACAATTTCAGGCGAAAGTAACGTCTAGAGGCGCACAAGAGACCTGGAGCCAAAAAAATGTCTTGTGCCAGTACAATGACTATTTTCACGTACATGCAACCACATACCAAAGGCGGTGATGTTCAGTGGCCTTAAGGGCGACATCTGCAAAAGATCCGCGCTCCTCTGTGAATTGTTACTGCAGAGTGACCCCCGAACAACACCAGATGCATGACCACCATCTTACTCAGGGTGTCGGTTTACAGTCCGAAGACGAACATGTGAATTCGAAAGTCTGGTGTGAACCCGACGGACAGTGGTAGCCAGGCAGCCTACGAGTCTCGCCAAAGAGATGGGGAGCAAGCGAAAGGTTATTCGGCCAGTTTGGTTTACGTGCGGCGCCTGCCTATCGCCGGCGACTCTGAAGTCACTTCGCCACAAGGCGACGGTGTCAGAGCCATCTGACATCGCAAAGCCGTGGAGGGGGGGAGGAACGGTAGGGAAGCTGAAAATCCTGCACGAGCGAATGCCTTCCACTAACTGAGGTCGGGGGCCCATTTCTAAAGTTTGCGGCGGAAACATTTGTTCAACGAAGTCCGTATCAATGATCAATGTCAGGTCCTCGATCTGCAAGACATATTTAGACGTGGGCGGTACAGGTGAAAAACAGCAGTGGAGCACACAATACTTGCAAGTATTAGCCATTCAACTCCAGCTTGGCCGTTCCAGACGAGTAGCAAATTTCAGCTCTACGCATCAACGAGGTCTGTTGCTCAACGTCAACTCCTGCGGTCGCTTGGTCAGTGGACATCCAGCACTCCACAAGCACCATTGCCTCCGGGAGGGCTTATCGCTGGGGAAGTCCTAGCGCACGACCGTGGGGGTCACCCGAGCCATAGTTTGCAGAAATTCCCTTCCATCTCAGTTTGCTTGCCGTCGCTAACGAGTCTGGGCAAGGTCTTCCATCCCGTTGCGGATAGACCTCGGATTGGATAAATACCCCCACAAGATCGGAGCCCTATTTGTGGCGTGCGACAAGCTGCAACAGCCGTGGATCTCCGATTCACGGCCGTCATATCTCCTGGAGGTTCGTATGTCGCTCTTGGGACCACAGACCCAGAGACATCGAATATTCGCGACAAACACCAACTCAACTTCTCCGTTCCCCGGTCCAGTGGGTTGCCGTTATCCTGGTCACTGGCGTGGGGTAACGTTATACTTGAAAATCGTGATCACAGCCAACTTACCTCACTCCTAAGGAACGTCACGGAGCTGTGGGGTAATACAACCGTTATGAAAGAGCGCAAGGATGGGATCCTTGTGCTCGCCTGAACCTGGCATTCTCTGCGACACTACTGTGCACTCTACACGCTGTTTGAGCAGGATCCCACTCCGTCACATCCCAATATTAGATCCTCGATGTAAGATTCGCGATCGTCGTCTGTTGGGTCGATGGCGTGAGACGTCGACAGGGGGACAGTGCCAGCTTTGAAGGGGGTCTGTAGTTAACAAACGTTGAAGCACGATAGTAATGAAAAACATCTCCGAGGGCGATGGAGTTCAACGTCAAGATCTTCCTCGATTTGGCAGAAATGCAAAGCTCCTGGATTTGGTAGGTCTTGTTCCATACCGCAAAAGGACAAATCTGTCGTCAATGCGAGTGATGGCGCACGAATCACCAATTTGGTAAATTTCTTACCATGGAAATTTGGACCCACGTAAAACCTGGCCAAGGAAATGTGCCTCGCGTGATATCTCTTTGGTATGTCCTGTCAAAAATGGAAGGTTTAATGGAGCCGCTGAGTTCAGTAATTTTGGAATCGGTCCGTACTCTATATAAGAGCGGATTGAGCTCACCAGGCATGAGCCAGGTGCCTCCAAAACATATGGGCGCATCGATAGACGGACCGGTGATGCTCGGATTAGACCGATCCTCGGGTAAGAATCGACAGGTAGGCTTGGGAAGCTTGCTTCAACGCGGCATCTAAAAATGAGGGTCTCGCACCTGAGCGCAATGAACGTGTTCCAATGACACAACGGAGTCTTCGGAAGTATTTATTGAAGTGAGTAGAGAAGGTCGATATTAAGAAGATTACCTGTATCGAATCGGGCATAGCCTGAAGAATCCCGGTGGACGCGGGTCGATAAAAGCGATACCAGATCTGCACAGGAGTCAAATCAGAAATTCAAAAGGCTAGCGCTAAAATCCAAAACTGACGAGAGTGAGCTCTATACGAGAGAACAACGGAAATGTGCTATGTGGGTGAATGGACCGCTATGGTGAGGGATGTGCGTAGTGTGGCCAGTGTCAAGTAAACAACGCCTTCGGAGGTAACGTCACGACGCTAATCGGAAGACCCGATCCAGCATCGTGGATGGCCAAAACTGGGCTACTTTGCGGCCAAAGCCATTCATTTGGAGGAAGATCTGATTTTTGATGATACACAAGAACGCACGAACAGGGATAAAGGGCATACCTCTTAAGCTCATCCCCATCTCTGATTGTCCGACAACCTCTAACTTAGGGTCAAAACCATGAGCTCCTCCCTGCCGACCGACATTCCGCCGTTCTATGGCGCCGTGGAAACCACCATGAACGCCCTCCGTCTTATTCATGCAGCCCGTCAGGGCGTGATTCCGCGCATCACTCGTCGGTTAAACGATGCCGAACGCAGGACGATGATCAAGAGTGGCGCCGTCTTTGTCTTCAGTGTTGAAGAAAGCGGAATTAAGCGTTGGACTGGTAAGTTATTACGGTGGCGTCCCGTTCGAATCCTGACCATTTGGTGGTTCTAGACGGCTTGCTCTGGTCTCCATCTCGTATTGTCGGCAATTTCTTGGTCTGTGCGTATCTGTATAGCCTGTAAAATGTCCTCGAGCTCTGCTCCAGGTTTATCGCGAAATAAATGAACGTACCAACAGCCGCGGAAGCCACAAGAAATTGTACCCATCGGATGAACCAGCGCGGATCATGTCTGTGCGTCGCAGCTCAGTCCAACAACTGCACAATACACTTACGGGCCGCGCTGTCCTCCAGGCCAGCGAGCACGGAACTTTTAAGCCGAATGGTCTCATAAAAAAGGTTAGGTCAGCGCTCCTCCGTCGTCAGTCAACTCACTCACCCATATTCAGACCATCACTGTCACCATCGAGGGCTCTGACCTTCATCTTATCTCCTACTATACGTCGAGCGACCAGCATTCAGGAAAGTTGAAGGTTTGTCGCAATGTTCTATTGCTATCTGATCTTATCGGTCTGGTCAGAGACCGACAAGTCGCCCAGATATCATGAACCTACATATGGATCCACGGCTTTTTCGGTCCACGAATTTTCGAGTGCCTCCCAAAGTTGAAAAGGCGACGGATGGTACTTCGCGGCTCGTGTACGCGTCCCGTTTCACCATTGACCTTGTGCTGAAAAATGACCAAAAGGGAATCAGAAGAAACAAGTGACCCCGTCGAATGCAAGATAGAGGACGAGACCTACAGCGTTTCAGTTTCTCCCACTTCCTGGGGATCGGATAGCAGCAACCAAGGCTCGCCAATCGAGAATCCGTTCGCTGGAACGGTTTTGTACCCGGTCTCGACCACCACCTCTGTGTATCCGAGAGTGAGCCACAGTGAACGATGGGGTCGGTACCTGTCCCCACCCTTCGCCCTGACGCGTGGTCCTCGCATTCCTCCAACTCTTCACACCACTACAACTCGAGCCGCCGCGACGCGACTCATTCAGATTCGTGGAATCTATCCTCCGCACGCTGGCAGGGCGAGACCTACCAGCCGTCATCACCACCGGCCTCCAGCGTCTACGTCGATCGCTCGCGCGCGCGTTCCAGTAACCCCTACCCCTCACCTCTCCAAATTCCATCCCATCGGCGGGACTCCGACACCTCGGCTGTTTTAAACTCACGCTACGCTGGGCACCACCCCAGCGAGGGCCGCGAGGCCAGCCGTCTTCCGTGGCTCCTTGCGGGGATTCCGACGGCAGTAAGGATACTCGAACTCATCATCCCGGGTCCTCGTTTAGCGTGACCGCAACCCAGGCGTCGGTATACAATCCTCAAGGATACCACAGGCCCACCGTGAGTTCGCACTCGTACAATGCCGGGTGGTCCTCGAATACCTCGGCTTCACTGGCCATAACCTCGCCTCACCCTACATTCTCTTCGCCATCGTACGGATCCTCGTACGCCCCGAGCTCGGGCGGGATGTCGAGTCCCGAGGAGTACTCGAATGCCGACGAATACGGGGATTCTTAGACCAGTGCATTTAATTCTTGATTAGGCGACACACCTCAGACAGAGTAACAAGCGTTACTGCTTTGTTCTCGCACATGGTTAATTTACTTGATTTGTTGTCAGTACATAGACTGTGAAATGCATTTCAAAAATAGTTGCGTGGTTGAAAACTCCTGGACAAGGGCAATGAGGAGTCAAACGTCCGGGATGGTCCTCCGAGCAGGAAACACACCGCATAAACTTTCCGCGTGATTCGGCATTCCAGAATGCCGCTGCCGCATGTTCCACAGCTGTCCGAGGGCAGAATGCTGTACGGCAAGGCTTCATGCGAATTACTTACACGATGACAGGGCATCAACCGCAGGAGTCGGCGCCGTGGTGTTCTTGTGAACTCATTGGTCACGCCTTAAACTTCAGACCGTTCGCGTCAGAGCATAAGATGATTCCCTGTCCAAGAAGGCCGAGGTAAAGCGTCGGAGAGCAGGTATTACACCGGAACTCACTGCAGTCTTCTTGCTTGAGCGGTTGCTTGAGGCCGACAAATATTGAAAGATCAGGTCAAGTTATTTCATGGATTCTCAGCACCGGCCAAAAAAATCTCTTCCATTTTGTGTCAACACACGACCGGTAGACCTACTCAAGCGTTTGCGCCGGTTCGCCTCTCGATGAAACCCTTGATGTTCGCGTGTCCGTCAAGGCTGCCGAAAAAGCAACGTTTCGCGGCGTTTTCCCACAACACGACGTCGAGTTGTTTGGCGTAATTCAGGACCAGCTCGTAATCGGCTGGAGATGTAAAAGCAGTATACAAGTAGCCTGCATGTCCGCTGTTAATTAACAGTCCTATTAAATCGTGTTGGAGGAGACGCCCACCTTCTTGAGACTTTAATCGATTCTTCTCAAGCTCCCATAATCGGATCTGATCTTGAACTGTGACGGGCAAAAGGGGATTCTGGGAGGTGTGCGGCTTTACCACAGCGCGGCGAGTACGGACGGGGCTCGACGTACATTCTTTCTCATTTGTGGGTGTGCGTGAGCTATTAGATAACTGATGATCTGAATTTAACAATTTAGAAATTATAGTGGCAAGTTTAGCGGGAGGCGACAAACCTGCTCTGCCGATATACCGTTACTGAGCGCTTTCTTAACACTATCCCGGGTGATAGAGCCGACGACTAGGTTGGGAAATCGGTATTTCAAGGCTACGAAGAGATTGAGGACGGCTGTTTGCAGCGGATTGTCTTGGGAATTTTGATCAGTTAGCGTGAGGCACTGGGCGAACCAGAGGGGCATGGAGGTACCTGTATATGCGTATATACGGTAGTTAGTTTCTAGGACAATAAATCCCTCTTTGGGACCGGAGCTTGTCCCGGTCGACGTAGGAAGCGGAGGGGAAGAAGATGTAAGCGTTGTGGCTAGACGCGTGGGATAGAAACGTCGTGAAGAAGACTAGAATGAAAGGTTGTGAGAGACGTACGGATCGCGCCGCTGTACATGCACGTACCTTGCGCTGCCATAGGAGGCCGTAATCGCGGAGATCACTGAGCATGGCCTTTTGGGTAAGGGCGGCCGTCTGCGCGCCATTCATCCCTTCGGTCGTGTATTCCTGAGATCATACGATGAGGTACATTCATCAGGTAGGGAACACTTACTCTGCCGAGCTCCATTGTAGATAGCATGAATAGAAAACTCAAGACTTCGACCAAATCCATACCACGCTCCTGCTGACGTTTAGATGGATGCCACGAATTTGAAATTAGGTTCACCTCGGCCATGCGTAAATATTGTAGCAATAGATCCCAGAGCTGTGCGTGCGGAGAATGGAGAAGAAATTGGAAGCCTGCAGATGTAATTTGCAGCGAGCCGCTAAAATAATGGCATGAGCATACAGGGGGAATGGTATTTTGGTGACCTACTGTGGACTGGCCATGAGGCCGCTTCGCTGTAGGAGATATAAAACATCCTTGGATGGCCGCATGGAACTCTGCCCCGAATTAGATGATACCATGTAGTGAAGTATCGTCTGAGTGAGTTATATCGCGTATCTCCGCAGCGAATTTACATAGCACCCACCTCCCATCGCTCCAGCGCGTAACCATCAAGACTATCGATGTCCATGGGTGGGTATTTGTCGTCCTTGGCCGCCGGAACTCCAAAACTACCAGTGGTACCACTAATTAAGACCCTGAGGACGCTATTTTTCAGCTTATACTCATCGCCTTACCCCCCTGTCAACGCCTGGCGAAAGCTCGTTTTGAATGTGGGATTGAGGGCCAACTTGATTGGGGAAGTGGCAAGGAAGTGGAGACGAAATAGAGTAGTCAAAGCAGTGTCATAATTTCTGGCGGATCAGAGTAAATAATGATCCAGTTTCGCAGATATGGCCAGTACTTTTTGCCTTCGCGCACAACCCAGGCGGCCATGGTAGACGAAGCGATAGCTGATTCAAGCCAGAGAAGGTTCATGACGATCTGCTGCTGAAGAGGCGCCAAGAGCCTGACATATTTGAGTTAGACATGATCAAGGGCTTTACGCAGACATTTCCACCGAAAGATAGAAAGACATGACGAGGGTCGTTGATACAAACGAGTCAAAGTCGTTTGTGATTGAGACTGTAGAAACGGCAATAGAGAGTGGGGGCTGCTAGCATTTTCGGTTTGTGGGTTGCTTGTTACTGAAGGCATACGCGTTCCGCAGAAGGACAAGAGATGGAGATGAGAGTAAGGAGACTAGCCGCGGCAGCTTACGTAACCTGTTAAGGCGAAAACAAGTGATCGACTCCGAGTCACGTGCCATTACGCGTCTTAACACCATGTCCTTGTCCGTCCATTCTGCCGCACAAAATAGTACGTAGAAATTTGCCCAGGTACCCGAAATATTCAAGCTGTCCCTAGATCAGCTCCACGTCGTTCGTTCGCTAATCTCAGAGAATCCCAAATTGATCAATGCACTCGATGTGGTACGTCTTGCGATACGGTCCTATCTCAGCTCACGTATTTCCAAGGATGAACGGACTCCGCTTCATTGGGCTGCCTCCTTCGGATCTACCGAAATTTCCAGGTTTCTAATCGATAAAAATGCCGAAGTGGATGTGGTCGATAATAGTGGATGGACGCCTCTGCACATCGCAGGTGATGACAGGCATATCTGACCTTGAACCTTCGATTGAAATCTCCTAGCTAGTGCTGGTCATGAAGAGATCGTTCAAGAATTGGTAGGCGCCGGGGCGGATGTGAATAAGTATTGAGTCTTCTCGCTTCCTACTTGCACAGCATATCAATCGTCATACAGGAAGAATAATAAAGGCATTACTCCATTGTATGTTCTTTTTCTCGTTGATCTGCCCCGTTTCTAACTCCTTGAAGGCATTATGCTGCCTCAAAGTCGCGGGTTGATGTAGGCATAACTTCTCGGATCCATGGACAGAATCTTGATGATATTTCTTAGATTGGAAAGCTCTTAATCTCGAGAGGGGCAGATGTGCGTACCCATATGACATGCACGCCAGTTCATTCAAACTCTCTTAGATTAATGCTAAAGATAAGGCCAACCAAGTGCCTCTGTGAGCCGAGATTTCTCCTTTGGCTCTGTGATCCTCAAGGCAGCACCCAGGCATCGCGCTGCAACAACCGGATCCGTAGCTTTCATCCGCCTGCTACTGGAGTCGTCGGTACCGCCCAACAAGACGCGCCTCAACAACGCAGATCGGATCGGTAATCCATTCGCTGCCGCTCTGTCTTGTCTCATTAATTTTGATCCAGGCAACACGCCCCTTCATCTCGCGATGGACTCAGCGCACGCCGAGGCGGCCGTAGCACTCATCACCGCGGGCGCAGATCGCGGCAAGGTGAGCACCGGATCTTGAGCACTTATCGTCGCCATCTGACCAGCTGCCCCAGTTAAATTTGGATGGAGAAGCTCCAGAGGATGTCGAAGGTGTTGGAGGCGCCGAGCAGCGACGTGCCAAGCAGTATGTCATAGAGTCTTGTGGCAAGGCGTAGGATGGTGTAAGATCTACCAGAAATGAAGACGGTTCATGTAAGCTACTGTTGTATTTGGCACGACCTGGACCCCTCTTCATTATTACTGTCGTACACTTGGTTGATGGATAGAGAACCGCCTAGGAGCGACGACAAGCTCCAGATGCGACGACAGCCGCGCTTTTACTTCAATTGGCGTTACAATATGTTTGATGGTAACCCAATTGGTCCAAATCCGTCAAACTTGTCACCGCCTGTCTTCAACCACCATCATTGCCTTTGCCGCCAACACATAACTTAACTGCACTACGGTGAGATACTCAACAAATGAGCCGTACTGTATCATAAAGGCAAGCTATCCGCCGTTGCAACTCCGTGATCGGCGGTGTCCGAAGATATCAAACAGCTTCAGAATCTGGATCCGGGGCTCTAGAAACATTCTGAAGGCCGTAATCGCAACCCCCCACCCCCGGTGTTGCCATGATCAAATCGCGACCATCAACACCGGAATCCGTAACGACTCGTCACCGTCGCTACCAAGCCTGCTTTAAAAGTAGTTAATATGAGACTGTATCCTCAAGCTAGTCTTCACCCAGAACGAGCTTGGTCTCGTTCGCCTTCCTCTGCCTACAACAAGCTGGGTCTTGTTCCGTCTTCCCACTTATACAAGCTTTGGTCTACTCCTATCCTCACAACAAGCGATTCTTGTCCCTCCCAGTCTCTCACGATATCTACGCACACATAGAATCACCCACCATCCCCTACACCACCCGCTCTAATATGCGTTTCTCGTTCACCATGGTTGTCGTAATCACCGCCACTCTTACCAGTGCCGCGATAATCCCCCGCAACGGCAGTTTGTCCAGGATAGAATACCGCGACGATGCGTCAGCGAGGGAAGTCGAAGGCAGGCAGGGACGCTCGCATCCGCGAGAGTTTTTTGTCTCCCCCGGAAACGAGCCCCCGCAGCGACGGTCAAATTGGGTACATCCCCGAATGCATCCCCGAGACTTCCCGCGCCACGAGATCCCCGGCCGGGCAGAGGAAGTCGACGAGTCCAGGACCTTCCGCCGCCACCATCCCCGAGACTTTCCCCGCAGGTATTCTCAGGAGGGCGATGTTGAGGTCCGGACGTTCTCGGGGAGATTGCACGCCCGGCAATTTCGCTCTCTCGACTGAAGCTCAAGCCTGATCATGGCATATACCCTAGAGTTATATATATGGTGGATGGGATGGGATGGTGGCGAGAAATATTTGGGACTTGATGGAGTGTACATACAAGTTTAGTATCATAGGCAGCTAACTAAGTTGTTCGGCATGTCGGATCTATGAATTCGCAAAGTCTGCAAGTGATGGATGTAAAATAGGATTGATAGAATGATACAAAGTAGGGTACGGGTGAAAAATTTCAGTCTATGATTGCACTAAATATTTTCTGGCTGGAGAACTGCACCAGTCTGGAGAATAGGGACAGTCAGAGTAGCGGGTTATGCCAGTTATGAGGCCGGTTATGAGGCCGGTTTTCAAGTCGGTTATGGAAAATGTTTCCCATCATAACTGTGTGATAACCGTCGAAAACCGACCGCAATTCTGACTGACCCACTTTGAGATCCGGTTATGACCTCGGTTTTCGTTTCGAATAACCGCCCTCATACATTATTAATTTTCTATTTATCTTGTGGCTATGCTCCTCCCAACGCGCGCAAATCCTTTTGAAAGGAGGCTGCGATTTTGGCAGCAGCTTTGGCCTGCTTCGAGGTAGTGGCAGCCCGCGGAGTCTTTGCGGTAGGCCCTGCCATGGTGCGACGATTAAGGGCAGGCAGAAAATTGAGGAAAATGAAATGTATTAGTCATCAGGATATTCGCCCTAACATAGTCACAAGCGGAATCGTAGTGCAGATAAGAACGTAGACCATAACCGATAACCGGCGAGAAAACCGATGTAAAACCTCCTCGGGAGCTGGTTTTACATATCGAAGCCGGTTATGGGTTTTGTCGGTTTTCCCAAGGGGGTCCAAGGATAAGAGAAAAAGATATCACCTACAAAAGATTTTTTTCGAGGGTCGGCCGACCCCTCCCCCCCTCCCCCGTGGGAAATTCACTTATTTAGGCCCCAAATCAGCCAATTTCCGCGATTTTTCGACGTAGGCGCCCTCAAGGCATCGGCTGGTATGTATTCCGTAGGTCAGACATGAAAAAAGTGCGATGTGGAAGAAGAAATTTTTTACCCAGGTCACGCCACCGAACAGCACACGTGCCAAATTACTTGATTCGGAATGGCTGTCCATGTCGTAACGGCTGTTATCAGGCCTGATATAGGAATAATCTTTTGCTCTTGGTTTTAACTTACGGTCCATTTGACACTTCGGGACCACAACATTCATGTTCAGGAGGTAAAAATGCAGCAAATGAAACATGGTTTCAAAATACTGGAGAATTGGACCCCCTTGGGTTTTCCCCACGCTTTTAAATTCCATAACCGACTTGAAAACCGGCCTCATAACCAGCCTCATAACTGGCATAACCCGCTACTCTGACTGTCCCTAATATAGTGAGCGAAGATCCCGAAAATGCATCCTACAAAGCGGAGGTATCAGTTTCCACTGTTGAAAATGATAGGTGTCGGCGGGTGGGCACAAGAAAAATGAAGCCGCAGGTTTGCAAGCTGGGTATTAGGGAGGAATGTGGTGGGCTGGCTGTAGCGGGAGCAAAAAGACTTAGGGGCTACTCAGCCAGACCCCGTTTTAGGGTTGACATTTGTTCCTCCACCTAAGGAGCCACCTATTTCATTATGTAAACCCCTTCTTAGGGGGGTTATTTTTTATTTTATTTTTTAAGTCAATTTTATTTCTTCTTGAGTGTGTGCACTATGGTAGGGATAAGTCTGTATGTATGATGCAATTGGTATGTATATATGTGTCAACATGTGGGGTGTCTCAGCAGCAAGGCTTGGGGTCAATGAGTCGACCACGAACAGGGTTTTGGTCCCACATTATGTAGAGGGCAGAGCTCTGTGGGGTATGTTAGTGATATAGGCCCATGGCCACCAAATTGTAAGGCATTGAGCAAGAAAGGTCAGGGCATAGATGAGCTGTGGCAGGGTTTTGCCACATAATGTGAAACCCTGCACTTGGCACCATACATAAGACCACCATCCTTGATGAGCCAGGATGTGTCTGTCTCAGAGGAGAGGGATGGTTGCAATGATACAGAGCTTCTGGTCTGGAAATCCTCTGGGCAGCAGAGGACCGAGAATGCTTTGACTGCTCCAACAAAACCCTCTGGCAAGGCCCACTGGATGCAGGGTAGTATTTGCAAGTAAAGTAGTGTTCATCCTCTAGAGGGAATGAATTTTACAGCCTTAAGTTGAGATAGAAGTCTTAAGTCTTGTGCTAGTTAAGGATCTCCTGTGTCTGTTTGAATGATAGTTAGTTGGTTAATGTGATACTTATGATATGTCTGATGGGGGCCTGGAGTTCCCAATAATAATATTTCGCACTACTGGTACATGACAGAATCATCTCCACTCGCGTAGGAAGCACTAGGTTGCCCTTTTAAGACCCATATCTTTCACCGGATATGTTGATACAATTCTGGGGCCTTCTCAGATGGTAGACAGTGATTTCTGTTCTACAGGCAGAGCTGTTAAAAAGCCTCTGTCACGATGTGGGTTCACTTTGTAGGTCCCCAAGGATGTGTAGTTTTTTATGGGATTAATGGAATGGACACTGTCCGTTTTAAAGCAAGTAGAAGAATGATGTCCGCAGGCCTCCAATTGTGTTCCACAGTACCACGAATGGTTAAACATAGAAGGCAGATGCTTCAACAGGCTACGTGAAGGATGTGGATGGCTCCTCGGAGGTTCTGCATGCTTTGAAATGCTAATATTGTTGATCGGTTACGGCTCAGTCGTTGGGTGTCAGAATGGATCTGTAGCAAGGAATGGCACTATACCAGAGCTCTTTTAGAGCTTTACGGTATAAAATCTGTTGGTGGGCAGTGCCCCTCAGGACTTGGAGAGGATTGAAGAGTTGTGAAGTGCCTAAAGGACAACACTTCTGGGGATTATTCTCATTCAGAATGGAGGATGAGTAAAGAAGAGAGCCCCTGGTGACCAGTGAACTCTATAGATTGGCAGGTTCCTACTATTCTGCTCTAGTAGCAGAAAGCGGGGGAGTTCGGAGATGCTTTCTCCAGGTAAGGTGGGTGGTATTTATGCTGTTTCTAAAAGTCCATGTGATTTTCCCTTATTCCAACAACTCCATTCATCTTTTCGACAATCAGGAACAAGTCCCCCTTTTCCCATTCTCCTTCATAGTTGTGCGGAATCATCGTATGGGCTCGCAGACTGAGTTCCTAGTTTGTGAAATGACTCTGTGAGCCAGCAGACTGCATATATCTTTGTTGGACATGTCGGAGATGGTCGCAGAATGTGTTTCTTGTAGATGGAGTGGCTCTGCAAGCCAGTGGACAGTGTAATTGTCAATTGGACTTGGTTGTAGACAGTTGCAGAGTGTGGTGGAGTGACTCTGGAGCCAGCAGACAGTGCAGTTCTTGGTTGGTCCTGGCCATAGACGATCGCAGAGCGTGGTGGAGTGATCCTGGAGGCAGCAGATGGTGCAATTCTTGGTCGGACTTGGTCATAGATGGTCACTGAGCGTGGCAGAGTGACCCTAGAGTCAGTGGACAATGCAATTCTTGGTCAGACCTGGTTGTAGATGGTCGTGGAGCATGGTGGAGTGACTCTGGAGCCAGCAGACGGTGCAATTCTTGGTCGGACTTGGTCATAGATGGTTGCAGAGCATGGCGGAGTGACTCTGGGGGGTGGCTATGCACCCTCGAGCTGACGTGGAAGTACGATGCAGACGATAAGGAGAAGCTGTATCGTTTCGAGAAGGGCCTGCACCCAGGAGGGCAGGAGGAGTGGTGGAATGGCTTGGCAGTGGCAGACAAGCAGATGTGGACAGCGCTGATGGCATCCTTCGTGCAGAAGTGGGAGAAGCCCAAAGCAATGTGGCGGGCACAGGATGTCATCATCGCGGAGCTCATGACCAACTGCCTCAATCATGGCAACCTCGGGCAGTACGTCAAGGATGAGGATGGTGTCAGCGTCCTCTCCATGTCGCATGGGTGGGGGTGGTGCACAAACTCCTCGGGGAGCTCGTTGATGGTGACAAGTTGATGATGCTAAAGTCGGGCATCTGTGGCATGCTCCCTGTCGAGTTCTGGTACCTCATGAATGACATGGGTCTCAACAGCTGGGAGAAATACCTTAAGGCTGTCAAGGAGGTTGGTGTCGACTGCATCAACGATGCTGTCAAGGAGTGCGGGCAGTGCCAGGGCAAGATCAATGGCGACATCTTCGCTTGGCATGCGGCTAACCCAAACACAACCGCAGCTCAGTGACAGGGGTTTTTATTTCAATGTACTGGGTCTTGTGACGAGAAAACGCAAAAAAGAAATCCAAAAAGGAAAGAGAAAGGAAGGGTTCAAGAAACCTTGGTAGGACTTCCACTCTGTACTTGTATTGACTGTACGAAAGAAGAAATGCTTCCATTTCAAGGTGGATTGTAAGGGAAAGAGGTACAAAGCAATTACAATGTGTCTAAGGCAACGCAGTGATACAACAGATACATAGAGTGTGAAATCAACTTGGGAGGGCATGGACCTGGCTGGTTATACTTGTGAAGCTCTGACAGTGATCACGGATAAGATGTAGGACAAGGGAGGGCGAGGGAATCGTGACATGAAGCCTTGAAGGATGCGGAATCAAGGTTGTTGGCACCATGAGGACGAATTTTCAGGTGCTAGCACACCAATGGATACGATTAATGAAGCCAGGAATGGTGTAGAATGGTCAATGAGATAAGTGACATTGTGCAAGTGCAGAACTGCACCGTGCAGTGGAGGTATGAAGTGGCCAGAATCTGAAGCGGTTGCGGTCATGCTGGATAGACAGGAACAATATAGGTTGACAGATGTGCTGCACTCGTCATTTGTACCACCGTCTGCATCCACATCGCAGTGGATCCGCGTGATAGTAACGGAATCACGTCAAATGGGGTGCACTGATAGTATGAAGCAAAAATAAAATGAAGTGGTGTTAGAAAACTGAGTAATATAAAGGAGAAGTGATACACACACTGGGAGTACACCTTCTGGTCCAATAAATCACAAGATGTGTTCCCTCCCCAGTTCACAACGTCGTTGATGTACGAAAGTAGGGTTAAAGAGAAGATGCTGCACAAGGAATATTCTGAGTGCCAAGTTTTACCCAGTTGAAGTTGACTTGAATTTAGGACAGAAAACTGTCCCCTTTTGAGTGCAATTTTGGCCTGCTGGCAAGATTTGTGGGTAGATGTCGCTGCATTGCTTCAAATGTTGATTCAGCATATTTTCCAGCAAATCCAGTCGCCAACAGAGCAAAAAACAAAGGGAGGTGTGTCTTGACTACTCCAGGAATGTAAAGACAAAGTTTTGAGGGCTGGGGCTTTGTAGACGAGCGGAACGACGTAGATATAGTTGTGGATGGCAGATAACAGCAGCATGGGAACATTATCTGCTGTCGTGTGTTATCTGCCATCCCTGGATTCTGAGGACTATCGAGTTCATTCCAAAATTCTGAAGAGGCAGAAAGCTTCCATATTTGTTGTTACATCTTCTGGATTATTATCCCGGATTTAGAGGGTGGGGATATGAAGTTGTGGGCAGCTGTGGCAGATAACACACAGCCACTGGGCAGATGACACCCAGCTGATCGGAACTTGAACCCTTCGAAGCCGAGTTGTGTACTTTTCGCCCTAGTCACGTGCACCAAATAAGGCGAACATGTAAATATTGTGGGCAGCGGGCAGTGGCAACCTACAAAGTGCATGCGGTGGGTGGCCTACTGGGTGCAAGAGTGGCAGCGACAGTGAGCCAGTGTGGAGAGCAACAGGGGAGGCGGGGGGCGGTGCAAGCATTGTCGATGTGGGGGATGGGAGAAGTGGAGCGTCGGTTGTGGCATGGTGGAGGTTGGGTGGAGGGCGTGCACGAGGAAGTCAGTGACATCCGTCACAGCGGAGTCTCGGTTCTGTTTGCGGTATTGAGACAAATAGGGCACGCAAATTGCCTTATCTGGCGCACGTGACCAGGGCGAAAAGTCAGAGCCCTACTTCATTTGTTTGACCCTAAACTCACCACATATCAACAAACAATGAACGGCCGGCTTGATCCGAACCTACCACGCGCCAGAAGTGGGCTTGGAACCAACTTGGAACGAACCTACGCGGCTACCAAGCGGCTACACGACCACTGTCGCCTTTCTTCCCTCGCTTTGGATAGCGATCCTCTCAATGTCTTCCTCCCTAGCAAATGCCCGCAACGATTTGACAGCGGCCTTCTTTGAGTTGGTCGGAATGACGTTCTTTCTTCTTCTGGGTCTCGGTGGCGTTCAGGCGGCGACAAGCGAGAAGATGTCCAACGACACCAGTGGCTTAGAGATGGAGCAAGTGCTATACATATCAACCTGCATGGGGATTTCTCTCCTTGTGACTGCTTGGGTATTCTTCCGGTCAGTACCGGCTCCCTTTCACCGCTCGGTCACCTTCATGTCATGACCTCTATCCAGCATCACTGGCAGTTTGTTCAATCCTTGTATCACGGTCGCTTTGGCCGTTCTCGGCATTTTATCGCCAGTCAGATGTCTACTATACTGCATTGCTCAATTCCTTGGCTCGATCCTTGCGTCTGCGATTCTTCTTGGCCTCACCAGAAATCTCTCTGTAAAGTAAGAACCGCATGGACTTGAATCTACTTCAGTACCTAGACCCCTTATGTCGAGCACGTCGTTGCGGCAAGGTACAGCCCCAACTCAAGGCATTTTTATTGAAATGTTCATCACGTCCGCTCTTGTCATCGCCGTTTTGATGCTGGCTGCCGAAAAGCATCAGGCGACCGCATTTGCACCAGTACGTTGCATTCATCCGTCTCAAGCATTCGTCTAAAAATTGTATCATGTCATTCAGGTCGGTATCGGGCTTACGTTGTTTTCCTGCCACCTGTACGCCAGGTTTCCGATCATTTAGATATGAAGAAGCTGACACTTGCGAAAGTCTTTTACACGGGGGCTTCCATGAATACTGCGCGATCCTTTGGCCCGGCGGTAGTCACTGGATTTTCGACTCCTCATCACTGGGTGGTACGTCAACACTGTAATAGGATATCACCCTGCTCAGTGTCCCTTCACCCAGTACTGGGTTGGCCCTTTCCTAGGAGCGTTACTTGGGAGCGCTTTCTATGCTATCTCCAAGCAGTAAGCATGCAAGTATTGGACTCTGAATCCTGATCAAGCCACCAGCGATCACATGAAATCACCTGAAGATCCTGTTGGAGTGGCTCTGGAAGCTATGAGAGATAGAAACATCACTTCGGCCCCATGTGCGGTTGCTAATCAGATTCGTGAACGGATTCCGAAACTTGGCAGCACACCTACCAGCGACTCGGAACAGAGTAGCTCAATCTCAGGCAGGAAGGGCCGCTTAGAAGCGTGGTATGAGTAAAAATAATCGATGTTGGGAATCTCATTCTCGGGCCGCGAACCCAACCTGTATAACGCTTGTAACATATCAATATTTGTGTTAACTCGATTGGATTTCAAGCTTCAAGATTATGTCTATTCTCACGTGGTCGCTGGAGCATGACATCCGCGTCATCTGATCAACTGAACTTCCATGGCTAAATTCCATTCTCTCTGTCCTTCTGCGGTGTAAACAGCAATTGACAGAGATCTGTGGGTAAATATACCGACCAGATGCCTTTCTTCACTTCGGGCCGCATGAAATCGCATGGTAAAACGCAAAGCGTGCCCCTGTGACAGAGTTTAGCCTTCTATATCTGCGGCGATATCGTCTAACCGCTTCCTGCTCCTATCCTGCTCTCTCTTTGAAGGGCCAAGAAGCCACCGCACTTGTTCTTTCGGCCGACTAATCACCAGGCCCGTTTGGTTATACTGTCATATGCCTATTTTCCTCCACGCGTGCCACTTTCCCGGGTAGGATGGCTGCCATGCGAGGGCCTTATATATCGAGCACTTGGCGGTAATGCAGAAGAACGAGGAAAAATGATCTTCTCAGCAGTTCACATTCTCTGCGTCCTTTCAGTTCTGGGTGTTTCCTATGGGCATCCTCTTGAACCGACACGCACAATAACTATCGAACCCAAACGCGTAGCAGCGGCTCCTCCTAATTGCTTCCCTGCACTGGGTAGGCGTTGTCTCCCCTCTGTGCATGGATTCAAACACGTCTTGAATCAGGTTTTACCATGCCATCCACCACACCCTCCAGCTTGACCAACTGGTGGTGCGACTACAGCACGGAATATGCATTCGTAGGATTCAGTTACGAGGTCACTGCCTGTATGTACAAGTAGCCTGATATTTTACACCTGACCCGACTGACGGATAATCCACAGGCCAAAGTTTAAGCAAGCTTCGCACCGATTTCTTGAAGATTCGACAGACATTTAAAGGGCGCTATATTCGCATGTATGGATCTTGCGATCGTACAGGTGAGAATAGCCCGTATATTAAATACGTCAGATTCTTATCCTGACGGAAATTCTTAGGATTCTAGTAAGCAGTATTTTTGGAATCAATTTGCCATGTTTAATGTATCGACAGCAACGACATCATCGACGCTGCATGGGGCGCTGGCATCGGCGTACACGCCTTGATTTGGGTGCGCAAAGCCATTGATTAAAACCGGTCATTAGTATTGAAGGATACGTCAGTTTGGTTTCGACGGCACTGATGAGTGGATAGGGCGACGAAACGCACTATTCGGGATTCTCCATTCCAACCCTAAAGCTAAATTTGTGACTCGCGCTCTCCAGTTCGGCAGTGAACCCCTCTATGATTGGGTATTTCATGCCTTTTCAATCGTTCCTCATTCTGACTCCTGCGCTACCAGGTATTGGACCCTCCTGTACTGGCCGCCCAGGTTAGAGCTGCGACGGCGAATTTATCAAGTCTCGGTATCCCAGTGACGATATCAGAAATGGCGTACGGATACCAAGTGGAGTTTTATTGAGCTGCGAGTGTGCATCATCAACTGAATTTATTACCGAAAACAGGAGCATGAAGATGACGGCGCCCAAGACGTCCTCGACGCCATACAGTTGATCGACGCGCATATGTTGCCGTTCTTCTCCACCCAAGCCTCAATCGGTTAGTTTCCCGCCATTGTTCTGTTCATAATTCATACATCCCGACAGCAAAAAACTCGTGGCCAATTGTCCTGACGGATCTTGACTGGTTTGTTGACAACGGCGAAGGCAAGAAAATATACTTGACTGAGGTATGCTGGTGCCAACTTCATTTGTTTACCAATCTAAACGTAACGGGCTCCAGAATGGGTGGCCTTCCGTGGTAAATATATCGATTCCCAAGTTAGCGGGGTGTTGGCTAATCTACCCATATCTAGACATCAGACGGCGTACAACCTAACTCTCCCTCGGCCGTGGCTAATGTTCAGAATGAACACGTATGTTGATCTGTCAAATCACTGTGAACATTTTATTAATATCAGCATCGACAATCTCCACGATTCTCCAGGATTATTATTCGGTTCTTGATGCGCACTGCTCCTACTTCAAAACTGTTCCTGGGGGAGGGGTTGGTTGGTTCTGGCATATCTACACCGATGACATGGAACCTGGATACGGTCTTTATAACACTGCCGGCAACTTGAAGTTTCCGTTCAGCCCCCAGACTTCATGTTGAGCACCTTACTCTAATTCATATTCTGGGTTATCAAGGAATTCAATGTATTACTAAGTTTATACGATCTCTCCTCGGTCTCCATACACGTATCAGAACTCTTGAAGCCCCGCCAAAGGCTTCCGTACCTTGTGCATCGTATCCGTCGACTTAGTCCAATCCTCCTGATGGTAGGCCTGCGGGGGCTAGAACCCTTCTCGCAGGTTGTGCTTGTGCAGGACCACCAAACATGGAAGAAAGCATATCACCCAATGGATTACCGCCTTGACTCCGCGAAGGCGCTAGTGCAAAATACAGAGTTGACAATTCGGTGAGCACCTGTGGAATAGAGCCGATCAGTTCATCTTGCTTCACACATAGGACCAGTACATACCTGGCGAACCTCTGGGGTAGCCAACAGCCCACCCTTGCTTTGGTATGTGCCACAAAGCCGAACCCAGCTTTCGCGCACAGCTTTGTTACGTTCACCTTGTGCGCGTTGGCAAGTCAAAACCGCAAGCTGCGCAAAATTCACAACCTGGTCCTTCACAAGAACTACTTCGGCGTCGCCGACTGGCATATGAGTGTCCGATGCCCGGGGGAGAGCAGTTACGAAATGTGTTATAAAGGAATGTGCACCGAGTATATTGCCGTTTTGCAGATACCTAGGAACGTTAATGGTCAGAAGACGCGGGGAAATAAGTCGAAAACGTACGGGAGCGTCCCCCTCAGGGAGAAGGCCCCATAAGAGGAGGGATATGAGGCCGACCATTCAATAAACATTTCTGCAAGCAGCCGAGCACTGTCCCGCTTGTTAGATGCTAAAAAGTGGGGCTCGGCGGCCTCAAATGCTCCCTCTGTACTGTAAATCAGAAAATTTGAGGATTTCCGGAAGTAAATGTATATCTACCTTTGTATAAAAATTCGCCGATGTAGTGGTGCAGTTCGGAGTCGCCTGCAGGACAGGAACCGCTCTTAGCTGACCAGCTGGTGGATCATTCAATTCGCGTTCAGTCATCATGACATGAGGATCGCCTCACGCTATTGACTTGTCAATGAGCGTCTTCCGCCAGGCACCTTCGGAGCCAGTCAAGGCTATCAACTGGGTCAATCTCCCTTGAAATGACATTTAGGCTTCTTTGCAGGGCATACGTCTAATGCGCGCTCACCTCTACTTTCATCGGACACAAGCTCCCCTTTCAGATCGTACACTTCCAGCATGAATCCAGCGAGGTCAACGCCACTTCCCGCCTGGCCAGTCTTGAACAGCTCCCTGGCGCTCTGGAAAAGGACGTCGATCGCAGTATCATACTGCCCGGACTTTGCGTATCTCGAGGCAAAGGTGCGGGCCTTTTGATGTGCCTCGTACGGAGCCGACGCGATCAGCGGCAATATTGCGTTCAGAGCACGCGAAGAAGAGGACGGAGGCATGAGAGGTGTTTACCTGTTTGTTGTGCAGAATCTTTCAAAACAGACGCAGACAAACACAACCGCCTCTTGTCCTGAACCGTGATGCCGATCTGTACGAGCTGTACCACGTCGTTGCCGTTTCTCTATACAGTTTACAAGACCTCCTCTAATCTCCGGCTCGAGCAATGTGTACATTGTCCCTCTTTTTTTTTTTGCGGTCGGGCTGGCCGGCTTACGTTTTATCAGGAGAATTGCCACAGATTTGCCGACCCTTATGTCGAACACGACTCCCTGACGTTGATGCTCGACCTCATACTGCTGAAAAGAGGAGTCTATCGCCATCTGCTTTACAACCGGGGAGCCGAGCCCCGGAGATCGGTAGGTGGCACTAATTCTGATCTAGTCAAACCTGGACGGAGTCCAGAGGAACGCGAAAAGGTGATTTAGACTCGTTCCGTTTCTCAATTTCTGAGGAAATGTCTCGTTCATAGCTAAGGTGGCGAGCAACTTTCCGATTCGGGGGCCCTCTCATCTGCGTGGATGCTTGTGCGTCAATTGGTTGCCGCCCGCTGGCTGGCATTCTTATTACTTGCAAAAGTTATCAGATGGAGTCATTTGAGTAAGTTATTTCGGCCACTGGCATATATACGGACATTCGGTCTGCACAATTCCAAAGCCGAGTGCGAATGATGTTATTTTTCTAGATCCCAACCAACCAGCTGATGTTTCTCCATGGACAAGAGAGACTGTCGGCAGTATCTTTCGAACCCTTGTTGGCGTCTCCGTGGGTTGGTCCGCCCAATTGTTTATTGTCAAAACACTAATTTCCTGAAAGAAACCATCGCATTTCACGTCGGCGTGCTTTTCGCGTGCTACGTGGTCCTGGGGCTCGTTGATTGGCTCGTGCCGCGTCGTACCCTGTCGGACATTCGACGCGAATTTCGGTATATATCCCCTCACTTGCTGTGTCTACACGCTCAAGCGAGGAGCAGTTTCTCCCTCGTACCCCTCACGCTCTTCTACTCGTCTCTTACTAAGCTCTTCCTCCTCTTCCTGCTGACGATCTGGCGCCCAAATCCGCACGAGTCCGCGCCACACCGCGTGCTGCGACTGCTCGACGACGACCGCGAGTGGGTCGTGCGCAATGTCCTCGGCGGGATGTCCGCCGGCTTCGGGCTGCGAGGTACGCAGCGTTCTTTCTCTCTGCTCTTCCTGCCAGTTGAAACTATGAATGCAGTCGTGCTCGACTCACACCCGGTGCTCACGACGATCATCATCCTTGGCGGGTGGGGGGCGAAGACGGCCGTATCGCGTTTCGTCAGTCGCTGGGTCGGCGGCGACGAGCGGACCGGGGAGGCTTGGCTGGCTTACAGCATTCCGTGATACTGCGCCGCATTACTTATCGTTCATCTGAGTCTGTCGCTGTCATTGAGTTTCCTAGTGACTGCAGGATTGGAAGTGTCTAATAAGTCCGCGGATCAATTCGCAATTGGGTGCCTGGTGCCTTGGATAGCCTCCTCGTCCTCAGATACGAGCCAACAGTTATTGCTGAGCTCTGAACACGTATGTCCCCCATATCCACACCAGAAACTCCCCGAGAACATGCCTGCAAACCCGCACAGGATGGTGCGAAGCAACCACCCCATTACAGACTATACAAGCAGCGATTCTTCGGCCTGACTGGATTTGTGGGTCATCTCTTCCAGTCAGTCTGAACGGAATCGAAATTTAGACTCTAGATCCTCCTCAATATCGTGTCAGGTTGGCCAAGATCATGGTTCGGCTCGATTGCGAACCAAGGCAAGCATATTTTCTTTGGCGAGAGCGCTGGGCGCTGAATGCGACCGCAATGTAGCGGTGAGCGAGCTTGGATATACGCTGGACCGCGTCAACTGGCTGGGGAATATCATGACGTGCGCCTGCATGCCCGTCGCCCTTGCGATCCCTGCGCTCGCGACGCGTTTTGGGCTGCGCAAATCCGTGAATATCTCTCTCTTCCTTCACTGATAAGAATGAAGCTCAGCACCGGCGTATATGTAGTGCTTGTGCGCGGCGGGGTGTATGGTCGTTGCATCGTGGGTGCGGTTTGCTGGGACGATCCGTGCACTATCGCCGGACCAATCGTTCGCGCTTGTCATCCTCGGGCAATTGTTCAGCGCGATGTCGCAACCGGTCGTGCTCGTACTCGCACCAAAGTACTCACAGAATTGGTTCGACCTGCGGGGGCGCACGGTCGCTACGATGGCTATCGCTGTCGGTCCGTCTCTCCTTTCGAAATTTCCATATTCTCAACTTGACACACGTGCCTGTTTCTTTCCAGCCAACCCCGTGGGCGGAGCGATCGCTCAGCTGATCTCCTCGCGCTTCGCCTCCGTCAGAGAGTCGGTGCGTAACAATCTTTTTATCTTCGGTTCCCGGTTGCGTCATAAGCTGATTTTCGATATAGATTCTAGGCCTAGGTAAGCCATCCCACAACTCATTGGCGCACGACGATGTTCACTCGAGCTCCCCCGCAAGCTATCGTCTCGACGGCCGTCGCGCCATGTGCCTTACTTGTACGGGATGCGCCGCCGACGCCTCCGAGTGCGTTTTCCGTTGAATGTCGACGGCACCCACTTTGGATCTTACTCCCTGTTCAGCATATTCTGGCTCTTCGACGTCCCCATCCTTGCTCGTCCTCGGGAGAGCGATGCTCGGCCAAGACACGAGTCCCGAAACGCACATGGCCCCGCGCGAGCGGATCGATTTTGTCATTCTGCTAGTCCTGTTCGGGACACTGGTTGCGACGTGAGGATGATTCCGTGCGAAGGCCATCCGTCTCACAGTAACGTTTGCCTGTGGTTAGATCCAACGCATTTGCTCTTCTCTCGGGCCAGGACGTGGTTTGTTTCTGCATGCAACGCGTGATGTCGGTCTGAAATCATGGATCAAACCCCCAGGTCCCACAAGGGTACTCAGACCACGACGCCGGGATGATGGGCGCTACGATGCTCTTGTGCGGGATCGCATCAGCAGTGGTGACCGCGCCGCTATTTGACCGCGTGTTCACGTAGGTTGTTTACACGTCAGTAGTATTTTAGCTGAAGGATTCCCCTCTTTGCACAGATCACACCTGGCGCTCACGATGAAGATCCTGGTCCCCGTGGTTGCAGGTGGATGGTTTTCATTAATCTGGGCCAGTAAGCGAGCCGGCTCGCAAATTCAGACGTAGCGCTGACTCGGCTTATAGTAAGGCCGCATAATGCCGCCGCCGTTTTTGTCATTATGGCTATAACAGGTGCAGCGTCTGTAAGGGATCTTGATTACAGTTTCAATACTCTTGTGATTGACCTTTCGAATGCAGCTGACTCTGCTCCCCGTGGCCCTCGAACTCGGATGCGAGGTGACGCGCAATGCCCAAGGAAGCTCAGCGCTTCTCTGGTTTATGTTGGTTTCTTACGCAATCCGTCCACTTGTTACGACTAACCTCCTGTCCCAGTGTAAACCTGTTCGAGATAATATTCGTCCAAGGCACTCTTCTCGTTTCTCAGACTCCCCTGACGCTGACGATTCGTTACGTAGCGCAAGGCGCCCTCCGCGCCGGCCCCAGCGCCCATCCTCCCCTTAACATGCACCGTGCACTGATATTCAGTGGAGCTGTCGTCATGTCCGTCACACTCCTAGTATTCCGCATTCGTGGAAAGCAGGTCCGTAAAGAGTTGGACGAACAGATGCAAGCGCAATCTATCAACCAGACGGCTTTGTTCCCTGATGTAACCCCGGATGGTGAGAAGTTGTCTGTATAATAATCCCGTCCATAGTACACGGCAGTTTTTTTATGTACGAACCCAAGGATGTATTATATACGAATACAGGGATGCACGCTACCAACAAGCTATCTGTCTCTATTTCACGTGCCGCCCACAGACTCCTATCGCGGCGGATCACCACTGGCAGCGCCCTGCTATGTCCCAACGCGAATCGCATCCGGGTCGTTTGACATCGCATCGTCGCGGTGCTGGTGCGGGAGCTCCGCCGCCCGCGCTGGATCGTCGACGTGCTGCTCGTACTACGGCTGTGCTGGTTCCCGGGCCCGTCGTAGTCCGGTATACTACTGCTTGGGGCCGTTGCTGTGTGCAGATCGTCAATGAATCAACTTTCCCCCGACGCACGGACCACCCACGTCGCCGCGGTTCATCGCGTCCGTGGCGTCGTAGCCCTGCATCAGGAAAAATTCACATTGTTCAGTAGCAGTAAGTAGCCCTCAGGCTGGTAGCCGGAGCGCCACGGTAGTCTAGTCCCCCTGTATGAAGCTTCTGGTAGCCCTCTGCCATGTTCTGGTAGCTGCTGGTAGTTCTCAGTAGTTTTAGCATACATGCTCATTAGCTTCCTGTATCTAGTCATAGCAAGAAGTAGTCATTGTAACGGAATGAAGTAAAATAAATGGTACTTGAATTACTACAGGAATGGACATGTGCACAACAGAATAGAACAGACAAGGTGTAGTTGCAGGTAAGTAGATAACTACTACATATGGTAATTTATTAAATTGCGACTTGCGGGAATCGAACTCACACCATCCTGAAAACACTCAAAACAAAACAGACACATCATAACCAACTGGTCATAAACAAGCACATAATTGGGCATGTGCACAGCAGACTCTGGACTGACTTGACAGATTTTTGTTCAGGTGAGAATCCTGCAAGGACTCCCAGGAGGTGTCTTTGACTTATTTTAAGCTGCTAAATCAACATATATTGACCATTCATAATGTTCAGAAGCACCAAAACCCTCAAACAACATTTGCTGTTTTGGCAGATCTATCCACAGCTACTGATCTGGTGCTGATGGCTACCAGATGTTACAAATCTCCTGCCTTCAGGCTATCAGGGCTACCAAGCCGCTACTGGGGCTACTTAATTCCTGCCCTTGGGCTATCAGGGCTACCTGAAGCTACCAAGATGCAGTGGACAGCTACTGGGGCTACTGGTGCTTCTAAACCTGGGGTGTGGCTACAGAGGAAATCTCTTGTTCCTAATGTGCAGCTTGTCTGGGTACGTGGCAGTGCTCGCAGGACTGCTGTGTGGTGGCCTTGTGCTCAGGGCTGCTGCTGGGCCAGAGGGCATGCTGTGTTCCTGCAGCGTGGTGTTCCCTGCGTTGGGCGCACTGCTGCCACTGTAGCTGTTGAGACCCTCCTGGGAGGTGCCATAGAATTGCTTTTGTTTTGCTGTCGAAGTGGGGGTGCCGCCGTAATTCCTCACGGTGGTTACTGGGTGTGCTGCCGTCTGAGGTGTCTTGTGCCATGGTGAGAACTGGTGGAGTATGTAAGGCCCGAGACCCAGTATGTGTTGATCCTCATTACCTGTCGCAGGATATTGGTTCAGGTCAGTTGTATTACCTAAGCTGAGTATGTAGGGCTGACCACATACTAAGCACCGGATCGGTCGAGTATGCACCTACTACGTTGTCAGTCAACTTGAGGCTTTCAACATGCAGAAAAAATACCAGGAGTGCTGGAGTGTTCAGTGGGAGGGTGTTTTATGTTCGAAAGCCCCTCAGCAAACTGTGCTCTCCCTTTTGCCACGATCTTGTCATTCTTGGACAAGTCCATGCGTTCTGGGGTGTCCACGGCGCTGAGAATTGCTCTGCAGACATTTTCGCCCAAACCTGGGATGGCAGAGCATGAGACAGTGGCAGTTTAACATGGTGCAGTGCAGAATACCGCTGATAACTTGCGTGGCACCTCTGTAATCCATTTTTCAAGAAGAGGGTGATATGGAGAAGGAAGGTGACATACCGGACTCTTGGCAACAAACCACAACAAGACAAAATGATTGGAGCCACGAAAAACTTTTCGAGGCCCACGTCGTAGCTTGTAGTGGTCCTGTGCTTCTTTCTATACTCTCTAGTTTGCTGTAACAAGCATGAATCCAAACGGCCCCGGAAATTCCGGGAAAAATCCGTCAAAATTGGGCCCGTTAGGCCCCTCAGCAACTTTGCGGCGACAATCGCCCGCGCTGAGACCGGCGATGTGTTCGACACCCGACGCCGCCATGAATACACATGCAGAGAAGACTAGGGACGATCTTTACAAGATGAGCGACATAGACTGGCTGTCGGACGAGGCGCGACACCCCACACACGCGCGAGAATACCTGGTACAGAAGGCATTCATCTCGGGCGACTGCGACCCCGAGCTTTCGCTCGGTTTGCTGGCTTTGGTCCTGCTGAGGGCCGCAGCGACGAGCGGTATGTCTGTCGTGGTTGCGGACGCGCTACGCGCGGTAGCGAGCTTGCTGGAGGGACGAGATGCGGGGAATGGCGAAGACGACGTGGCGGCGGACGTACGCAGACTGCTGAGCCTGGTGGGCGAGGTCCATGCTCGCGCCGTCGGGCCTGTGGATGAGAATGAGGGGACGGCGCAGGGTCTGCGCGCGGCGGCGGAGATGCTCACTCGGACGGTGGAGGAGCAGTGCAAGGACATGTGGAATCTGGCCTCGCGGATGGAGGACAAAGTCAAAGAGACTATCCAGTCTGTCGCTGTGGGCGCGGCGGCACTGCGGCTGGACGAGGATGAGGCGCCGCACGAGGTGGCAACGACTCACGCGCGGCCTTCTTACGCGAGGGTGGTGACGGCTCTGCCGAACCCCCCAGTCCACTCAGTGGCAATTGCGAATGCGCACGTGAAGGAGACCCAGATCATGATTGACCGCTCACCCGACATCGACATATACAGCGTTTCCAAGCTTTCGGAGAAGGAAATCGTACAGAAAGCCAATCTGGCCCTGGAGATTGCGATCAAGACCATGGGGGAAAACACGGCGCCTGCCCCGACACTTTTCGTGGGGGCGAGGAAACTTCGAAGCGGGGCAATAGTCCTTCATCTCAACACGATACAAGCAGCGCAGTGGATTCGTGTTCCTCGACGTATTGCTGCGTTGTTAACGGGCATGGGAGGTACGTCCATCTATCGTCCTCGTTCATACTCTGTCATCGTCGAGTTCGTCCCCGTGACGTTCGACCCCAAGCTCGGTAGAGCCTTCGAGTCCATTGAGGATGCGAATGGGCTGGAACGGGGAGTGCTGATGCAAGCACGCTTCATAAAGCCACTGGCACGTAGGAGCCCGGGACAGCGCTCTGCGCACACGATTTTCGGTTTCAAGAATGCGGCGGCGGCGAATCATGTGATTCGCCACAGTCTGTTCATTGACGGGAAGCGGGTGCCCGTGCGCAAGCTCATCTCCGAGCCGATACGGTGTTTGAAGTGTCAAGTGGTTGGTACAAACCACAACGCTGCGTCTTGCCCTGCCTCGCAGGACGTCTGTGCGAGGTGCGGGGAAGCACATCGCACGGACACGTGCCAGGTTAACGACACTGGGTGTGCGTGCGCCAACTGTATGGTGGCGAAACACCCGCATCGAGGGCATGGAGCGGCGGACAGGAATTGTCCTGTATTTGCGGACAAGCTCCAGTTTGCGCTCGAGAGAAATCCCGATGCGAGGTACAAATACTTCCCCACTGACGATCCAGAATCCTGGGAACCCAATGAGAAGAGCAATGCGGCGATAAATAACCAGGCTGCCACCTGGCAGAACGGAAACACGTGGGTTGGGGGGTATGCCTAATCCGACGGCAGGCCAGTGAGGGGGGCAAAACCGGGGTTGCTGCCGCAGGCGGCGGCCGCGCAGAGAGAGACGATGGGGAGCGGGTGGACGGGGAAGTACGACAAGAGCAGACAGCCTGGCATCGCGGAAATGATGGCGGCGTCTGCGCAGAAGGCGAAGGCGGCGGTGATTCCGACAGTCGCAGTCGCAGACGCAGGAGTGGGAGGACCCCCTTTAGGCGGCGCGGCCGCGCCGCAGCCTTCTCTGCCGCTGAGGGCGCGGACGAGGTCGCGGACGTGCTCACGGGAACTGTCGGTCGAGTTTGTGGAGGAACAGCTGTGGGCGTCGGAGGGGGCGGGGGATGAGTCCGACGACGAGCCGCCATCGGATGGGGAGTTGGCACGGAGAGCTCGACAGGGGAAGCGACGTGTGGAGAGGGAGAAGGAGGCACGGGCACGCGGTGAGGCTCCGCCTCTGGTGTTGTCAGGTGATGGCGAAACCCAGGAGATGAGCACATACAGGCCGCTGGCGGAGTTCCCGCCACTACGCGAGGAGGATGAGATGCCGGAGGGCATCGCTCAACGAAAACCAACCCCGGGGGCTCCCGTGGGCAAGCGCTCATGAGTGCCCGACCCGCGCCCCCACCGCCGCTGGACACGCGCCACGTGCGCGTCTGGCAGCAAAACCTCAACAAGTCGCTGAGCACTCAGTTAGACTTTTTGGGGTCTCTCAAGCCGAACAAATTCCACCTTGCGCTTTTACAAGAGCCACACCTCGACCACAATCATCAATCACGCACGAACTCGAGATTTACCTCCGTTTACCCTACCCCGCACGGAACGAGTCCCAGCCGGTCGCGTTCCCTCATTTTAGTTAATTCTCACTTATCTTCTTCGTCATGGACACAGATCCCCATCGACTCCTCCGACATGACGGCAATCGAGCTCAACGGCGACTTTGGCATCATACGGGTCTTCAATTTGTACAACGACTGCGACCACAACGATACACTCGATGTCCTCCTCTGCTACCTTCGGGATCCCGCGAATGTGCCGCGGCTGGGCCAAACCATTCAGTATATCTGGGGTGGCGATTTCAATCGTCATCATCCCATGTGGGACGAGTTTCGCAATCACCATCTCTTCACGAACAAGAACCTGGCGCTCGCACAGCCGCTTCTCGACATGCTAGCGCGATACGCGATGGAGATGGCGCTCCCGCGCGACATACCGACGCTGAAGGCCAGCTCGGGCAATTATACGCGCCCTGACAACGTGTTTTGCTCATCACCCCTTCTCAGCTCCTTTATATCCTGCAACACCGCACCGCAACTCCGTCCCACCAAAGCTGACCACATGCCCGTGTTGTACGAGCTCGACGTGCAGACGACAACCGCCGTGCAGGTGCCCCAGCCTTTGTGGCGCGAGACGGAGTGGAACGAATTTCGCGCCACTCTGTTCGTGGCGCTCACAGGTGTACTGCGGAGCGCGTCCTATGGGACACGCGCGGAGATCGACGAAGCCATCGCTGCGCTGGACCGCGCCATACAGGGCTGCGTCGACGAGCATGTGCAGATGTCCAAACCGTCTCCGTACCAGAAGAGGTGGTGGACGCCCGTGCTCGCGGAACTGAAGCGCGACAGCCAGCGAGTACTTCGCGACTCCTATCGCCATCGTCTGACGAAGGAGCACCCTGTGCATGAGGAGGCCAGGGTGCGACGTAACAAGTATTTGGAAGCGGTTGTGGCGGTGAAGGTTTTTCATTGGGTCGAGTGGCTGGAGGGGCTCGACTCTACAGATGTCTTCGCCGCTGGGCGGCTTGCGATGGGGCCGCCGTCTGACGGCGGGCGGGCTCGCGTCCCGACATTGCGTGTCACCGACCCGACCACGAGGATGGTGAAGGAGGCGGCGACCAACGAAGAGAAGAGCGCGGCCTTCGGCAAGGAGTTCTTCCCGAAGAAGATGGCGACATCGTCAGTCCCCCCGAATGCAATTTATCCACCCCCGGCCTTCGAATGGACCCCAATATCCGATGCGCTGCTTCATCATGTAATCGCACGGATGAAGCCGTATAAAGCTACTCGCACCGGGTCTTTTCCGAATTGCATTTACATGTACAATGCTCAACTGCTCGTTCCCTTCTTAGGCCCCATTTATCGGTCTCTCGACACGCTCAAGTACTACCCTCCCGGGTGGAACCACGTGGACAGCATAGTTCTTCGCAAACCAGGCAAGACTAACTACGCCGAACCCTCTGCATTCCGACCCGTCGTCCTCTCCGTCGGGCACGCGCGACTTTACCACAGCGCGAAGAACGCCCAGATCACCACGGGCGCCGAGCTCTCCGGCATGCTCCCCAGCAACCACTACAGCGCGTGTCCGGGAAGGTCTACCACGGATGCCCTGCACATGGTGACGAAGATCGTCAAGGATGCATGGCGCCGGAACGAGGTGGCGAGCATCCTCTGCATGGACGTCAGAAGCGCGTTTCCCAGTGTCGATCTGGACCGCCTCATCCACAACATGCGCATGAGGGGTGTTCCCGTCGAGTTCACGGACTGGATGGTGCGGCGGTATGAGGGTCGCACCAGCCGCATTGTCTTCGACGACTACACGTCGGATCCGATCCCCGTTAATGGAGGTCTCGACCAGGGGGATTCCCCCTCGGGGATCTTCTATCTGATTTACAACTCAGACCTGGCGAGCATCCCGCAACCCCGTAAGGGCGAGCATGGTGTTATTTTTGTTGACGACGACACATTGATAGCCACCGGCAAAAATGTCCGCATCACACACGACAAAATCAAAAGCATGATTCAGCGCACCGAGGGCGTCGACGATTGGGCTGACGACCACAACACCCTCTTTGGACCAGCCAAGTATCAGCTCGGCGACATGGCTCGCACACGCGTCCCGGAACCCTTCCGCCCGAACAAGACCATCCCCACACCACGCTCCAATATGAGGTTAGGCGTGCAAGTAATCGTGTCGGCACCGTCGGTCAAGCTTTTGGGCATGCACCTCGATCGTGAGTTGCGCTGGAAGGAGCAGGGAGCGGCGGCTTTGGCCAAGGGTCAGGCATGGATCTCCCAGGTGACGCGCCTGGCGCGGGCGTCGCGGGGGATAAAGGCGGGCCCCATGCGCAGGCTGTATCTTTCCACCTGCGTACCTCGCATGTTATACGGCGCTGACATCTTTCTTAACGCGCCAACTCGCAAGTCTCGCAAATCCCACAAAAGAGGCATCCTCGCCAAACTCTGCTCTATACAGCGGAAAGCTGCGCTGGCGATAACCGGCGCGCTGTCCTCGACCCCGGGGGACGTGCTGGACGCATACGCCAGCCTTCTACCAGTGAAGCATCTCGTCGACAAGATACGACACGCCGCGGCCCTGCGTCTTGCCACGCTCCCTGCGACGCATCCCCTGCACAAGCCTGTCATAAACGCAGCGGCACGATATGTCAAGCGGCACAGGACGCCGCTCCACGAGCTTATGGACGAATTCGATATCGACCCAGGGCGCATGGAGAAGATAGAGGCGGTGAGGTTCGAGGCAGGGTGGGAGTCGAGCATGACAGTAAGCAAGGGGGGTTCAAAGGAGGAAGCGGAGGAAGCGGATGCGGCGGATAACGCGCAGTGGAAGGTCTACACTGACGACTCGGGTATAGATGGCAAGATTGGGGCGTCGGCCGTATTGTACCGGGATGGAGTCGAGGTGCGGACAGCGAGGAAGCGCCTGGGGTTGACCAGGGATCACACAGTGTACGAAGGAGAGGGGGTCGGCGGCAACCTGGGGATGGGACTCCTCTGGGCGGAACAGGCAGTTGAGGGTGATGTGACGGTGGCGGTGGACAGCACCCCAGCGATTGATGCGACAGCGAACACGCGCTCAAACCCCTCCCACTGGATTTGGGACCTATGGCACAAGCACGCGTGAATGGTGCAACGCAAACACCCGAAGATTCACATCACCATACGGTGGTGCCCCGGTCATCGCGGTATTGAGGGGAACGAACGCGCCGATGTCGAGGCGAAGTTGGTGGCTCAAGAGGGATCCTCTGCGAGCACCTCCATCCCCCCGGCATTTCGCAAGTCGCTTCCCTGGAGCCGCTCCGTGCGGAAGCAACAATACAATGTGGAGTTAAAGAGCACGGTAGCAGCTGAGTGGTGCAAGTCGCCTCGGTATCATCGTATCAAACGATACGACCCATCCTTACCCTCTGCCAAATTCATCACGCTCACTGATCGTTTGCCCCGAAAACTCGCAGTCATTCTACTTCAACTCCGCGTCGGCCATTCCATCCTCAACAAACATCTTCATCGCATCAATCGTGCGGACTCCCCCATCTGCCCCTGCTGTCATCAGGTAGAGGAGACGGTCATTCACTATCTTCTACACTGCCCCGCCCACGCCAATGCTCGCGCTGAGCTTCACCGCATTGGAGGGCGCGATAGCCGTGTCCTCGAGAAACTCCTTACGAAATCCAAGCTACTCCCTCTGCTGTTTCAGTTCATCGCGCGCACCGGGCGATTCCGCACAGTTTTCGGTGAGATACCCGTGCTACCTCCACTCGACAAACCCACTCGCAACGAAGCCATCGCGATGCTCAACTCCATCCCCGTGCCTGCCATACACCCCGTTTTCCCTCGCAACCTTGGACCGGAATGGGTCCCGCCGGTTTGACGTGCTCTCTTCTCTAATTTTATCTTCCTTATAATTCACTTACTTTACTCACTATACCGTATTATGGCGGAAACCCCGCTATGAGCATGACCTCAGGGTCGTCTCTCAGCTATGCCACACGTTCACATCTTTGGGAGTAGATTATACTTATCGTAGATACACTAGTACAAGAGGGATCCCTACCATATCGCACGCGACAGAGGGGAAATAAAACTGATGAAATAAAAATAAAAATAAAAAAAGGTGACATACCTGATCTGGCTGTGATGGTGCTGTGGCCCATAGAAGTGCTATTGGAATTTGAGATAGAAGCCATAGCGAATCTAAGAAGATGTATGTACAATTCACTGGTACAGTGCAGGCATCTCCTCTGAGAGGCACTGTCATATGACTTTGGACACATTTGTGGGGCTCATATCCCATGTCTGTGGAGACCCATGTCCCTTTTAGGACATGAGTCTGCACCCACGTTTGATCTGCACCCGGACTGGCCAACACATATCCAAAGTTGGCCTTGGCACGCCGCTTAGTGTAGATTTGTGAATATACCTGTCTCTCTCCTGCCTCTTGTCTGTCTCCACACAATTTTTACTGCTCGAGCTCATGGATACTGGCACCAATCCACCCTGTGGCCCATCTGAGAGTCGTGAAGGGACTCATGGTGGCTGTTGACCCGGTGCTGGGCGCCCTCGCAATACTATGGGCAAAACTGCAAAAACCCAAGGAAATCCATTATCTATTGCTCACCTGCAACGTGCTTGTGCAGCTGGATCTCAGTCCAGTGTCTCCTTTCAACCCCCTGCATCATTCTTTGGGCCGTATAATACCAGTCACCCTGTGCCTCGCGGCAACTCATCAACTGCTCCCAGGCAGACTGGCAGGACATCATTTTGGTCTACTATTGGTGCCTCTCGTTCCCAGGCTGCTGCAGCTGAAGATGTGTCAAACACTGGACACACTACAATCTTCAGCTGTAGATCCTCGTACATCACTCCCACGTTTGTCTTCGGTGACTAGTGCTGATCTACGAAAATAGTACGAAGCGTGCCCCATCAGCACATCTTGTCACAGTTAAGACCTGAGTGTCCACTCTCAGTATGATGAGAGGGATTGGGTAGTGCTCGTAGTAGATCTCAAAAGATGATGGAATAAAAGGTTAACTACAACAGCGTAATAGCTACTCTACTTATACTGTCTAGGGAACCGTGTGAACTAATCTATATTTACTACAACTACCCTTAACCGCATGTTCTCAGTGTCCTTGCTTCATCATCATGTCCTGACGTCATCTCTGACATCATCGTGATATCATCCCTTGGGTCGGGCCGGTCTTAGTCATAGCCTCTTTGTCATCCAGCACTTAGATCTCTGGCACTTAGATAAACGTTGGAATGATAGATCTTATCTAATCGTGACACATCTCCCCGGATGAGTTCACACAGGTCAATGAGGATAACTATGCCAATGTCCTCCCTGCAATCCCTCTTCCCGATCCTGCGCCAGATGGAGAGCTTGATCTCTCGATTGTGGGTTTGTACCAAGCTTTATTTTTTGAATGCCCACTTAATGTTTCTACTCACAGCCTCCAACAACCCCAAATCATTTGATTGCATGGCTGGGCTGCCAGCCCAAGGTGAACACGGCGACTCTGAGTTCACCAAATGCGAACATGGTGACGAGTTGTCCAAGACTCGCTCTTTCACCTTCCAAAACATAATCCAGCCCCCAGTGGAAGACACAGAGATGCTCATGGTGGTGGATTCTACCCTGACCACCACACAGTCTGCCCTGCCGATTCTACGAGCGGAGCATCAAGCATTGCTGCCAGGCGCTGCCCCACCAGCACCTGGGAGCTCCAAGTCCGCTCCAGATTGCTGCGCAGTCTGCGTGAAGAGCCGCTGTTGAAAATGGCTTGAATGTCCGGGGAAGGGTGCGCGAAAGTTCTGTAGGTGTTTGCATCCTCCTCTGAAGGCAGGCGAGAAGGTGTGTATTTCCGAGGCAGTGATTATCGCGTACTTGGCACAGGAAGAGAACCAGGTGTAAAGTAAAATATATGCTTCAGTTGTAGCCAGAACATTTCTTATGAACCTCCCTTCTGCTCATGCGCAAACATGATATATTGAAAGCAAATCAAACTAACGACTTACAACTGCTACTGAAAAATTACTCTGGAGCTCAACCTGCCCTGACTTCAAGTGTTCACACCCGACGACCATGCATGGGGCTCATTAATCCTCCCCATATGCGCAGATGGCATGCTGCGTGCCCCTCCCTGACTCCCCTGAATCACGTCTCTACCAGCGCTGGACCAACTCGCACCCAATGCACGGTGCTCAGCCGTCCACTGGCTCGTGTGCGTGGGACACACCCTGTCACCCCATGATTCCTAATTGGTTGAGGTCCACAATGCAGGTAGCAATTGCCAAATCCATCTCTGGGCCACCCAGATTATTAACATTGTTCACAGAGCAACAATTTAAAGAGCCTAGCCCTCGGGTCTTTGCATGCAACTGTCCTCCCGCCCCACATTGAGAATACCACAGAACCTCATGAGTTGTGAACCATGCGCCGGGTCCCTCATGCGGCAGGTGGTGATGGGCAATGCGGCAGACAGACCTAGCCACCCACACTTCCCTCATTGAGAAACCTGCAGAGCCTCACGAGTTGCGAGCTGTGTGTTGGGTCACTCAGGCGATGAGGGGCATGGTGCCAATGCAGTAGCCTTACTTGCAGTTGGAATCGCTGGTGTGCACAGACAGTGCGAAGAGGGGAGGGACATCTGTGCATACTTGCCACCTGCTGCATGCTGTGCTTAGACTCGAGCCAGTACCTATACCTGCGAGAGATTGAAGACAGTTGTTCAATCAATGATGTATAGGCCCGTACTATTGATCAAACTGTCATCAATCTCAAGGGTTTTCCCAATAGCGACTGGTTCGAATCTATGCCGTGCTCCCCATTTCAGGTTGGTCAAGTTGAGTGTGCTGTTGGCGCTGGTGATGCCGACACATACGTAGCCGCACATGCAGCACGTGGCACAGATTCATGCCTGCAGAACACATGTGGCTTTGGCTGTGTTGCAGATCTGCTAACATCCGGCCAGAGTGGGTGCGCAGGGTCGAGGATTCGTGTGGAGATGTCGTCACAGTGAACAGGGCTCCAGCGGTAGCTAAGGTGCTGAGGACAGCTGAAGGTGTCAGCATTCAGCAAAGAGGAGTGGGTTAACACACCAAGTACCGCATGTCCTCAAAGAGCATGAGCATGCTCTTCGAAGACGAGAGATGGGGATGCTGCATCCCCATCTCAGCAGACGAATCTGTCTGCTGCTGTTGATACGGGACAACCGAGGCCATTGGTCACCAAGAGGTCGCAGATCGCTAGATCTTGCACACCCATCAAGTCACGTGTAGGGGACCTCCTCCCCCCAAATTAGGAAGGCTGCCGGTATGCTGGCCACTCTCAGTCAACAATTCTGGCCCACCCCTCACTTGAACTTGTTGTAATTGAGCTATAGTATGTGTTATATGGCCTCTAGAATGTCTGTACATGTAGACAGCCTGACAGAGAATTTATTTTGCACTGTTTTTCAACCCCATCACATCAATTCACGTGGCTTGATGGGTGTGTGAGATCTCGTGATCTGTGACCTCTTGTTGGTCACCAACGGGTATACAGTATACTATAGAAACAAAAACGAAAACATACATATATAGACTACTGCGTGATGGCCATGGTCACACCCGCATAGATATGCGGTCACATTCACTAGCCCCGGATAGTGAGTGGGATGATGGTGCACCTAATTCTTGCGCATCCCAACTGTGGTGCTTGTCTGGCATCTGCTACGCTGACCTTCCCTCTCACACCCCTGGTCATCCCATGCCCCTGGCTGACATGATGGACTCAGCACTGCAGAGGAGTTTGTGGGAACTCAAAAAAAAAAACCACCAATAAAAAATTGAGCAGTAGTGAATCATGCGGCGAGGCGGGGAAAGGTTGCAGCATGATGACAGAATAATCTGTGCATGGCAAACACAGTGGCATGCATGCATGCAGTACATAATTCATAGGAGTTTGCATGGACTTGATATAACAATTAAAAATGTTGGAAGTCATGGTGGAACTGCACATCACCAGCGAGTGCAAAGGCAGGGCATGCGTGCACCATGTGGCCGCATTGGTCTGCAGCTAACCAAGGGTGTGTATGACCTAAGTAGTTTTTTTTTCTTTTAACTCGTGCTTGTAGTAATGTGAAATGTGACTTATGCCTAAACTCAAGTTGCACCTCGAACTTAAGTCGCTAGGAATTTAAGATCCATGTTTGTCTAAACTTAAGTTCTTGCCATAAAGTCCTGCTAGAACTTAAGTCGCTAGACACTCAAGATGTATATGGCAAGAACTTAAGTTCTGCTGAGTGACCATGGGTATGTAGGTAGGTTATCCCACTAATTGCAGTACAACTGAAAGACTTAAGTTCTATTGCGAACTCAAGTCTGTATATGGTTTCGACCGACAGATCTTAAGAGGAGCTAATAAATTACTTGTTTGGGACTGCCTTATAGACGGCCCGATCGATTCCTTCCCCCTACGTGTCAAGGGCTTAATTGATAACGGTTGCCATCTAGTCCTTGTGAGCAAATCGCTCGTCCAAAGGCTTGATCTCCGTCCACGCTGCCTGCATCGCCCTGAAGATGTTTTGCTTGCCATGTCTGATCCCTCTGTACTTTCATCCACTTCCCTTACACATTACGTTAAACTGAATACGCATACAATTGATCAATCTTGGTCCTCATCGTCTGTTCGCGCTCTCGTCGTGCCCGGCCTCTGCGCCGATATTATTCTCAGCCTACCTTTCCTACACCATAACCATATTTTAATTGACCATCATGCACGTACTGCAATTGCAATTGATAAACACTGTGGTCATGATATTCTAAAGCCCACGCCACCTAAGCCCGTCCTGAAGCCTAAAATTAAGCTACGCGAGAAGCTCCGCAAGACAGACCGCGACCATAAGTCGATGATGAAAGAGTTGAATGCAGTATGCAACTCATGTCACATCTCAATGGAGAAAGAAAATCTTTCCGAGAAAGTGAAACCCTTCGATGTCATCGCTGCCGTACGCGAACATGTCGAGATACTCGTGCACTGGGACGTGTGAATGCTATGGTCTTCTCGCTCTCACTCCAGAGATGATGGCAGAGAACAATAAAATGGTGGCTGAGCTTTGTTTAGCAATCACGGATTCGACAACAGTGATTTATCCAGATAACAAGGCCTCCGGCGATGATTATTGGAATATGAAGCAGATGATCGAACAGGTGAGTCATTCTGTTTCTACATTCCTTTTTTCCATGGTTAATTGTCGCACAACAATAGCTTATCATCGCCATTCTTATCACCCGTTGTATGTTCCCCAACGCTATCATTCATTGGATCTTCGATAATTCCTCCGCACACGGGAGTCTTGCTCCAGATGCCCTGACCACCACCAAAATGAATGTGAAACCTGGTGGGAAGGTTCCCAAAATGCGCGACACCATAATTCCAGCTGACAATCCTCATGGTTATGCCGGCAAAGCTCAGAAGATGATGTTCGACAAAAACCTGCCCGCAAATCACCCATACAAAGAATTCGAGGGGCTTCGGAAAGGAATGAAGGTGATTTTAGCAGAGCGCGGCTATACCAAGGACACCACTGGTAAGCCATTGATCGGTGATTGCAAGGCATGCAAGCTTGCGAAGGCTCACAAACCTCATCTCGAAGGTGCTTCGGCCGATGAAGAACGCAAAATGTATGGTGACGACCGCAACGACACAGAGGAGGAAGAAGAAGAGCACCCTGTTGATTGTTGCATGCGGCGCATGCTCTCACTCCAACCGGATTTTGCCGGCCAAAAGTCTCAACTCGAGCTGGTGCCGTTCATTTTTATTTTGACTGATGATTTACTTACTTACTCAAATTGTAGCTCATCGCAGCCTCACCAGGCATTGTGTGCCATTTCCTGCCCAAATTCCACCCGGAGATGAATCCTATCAAATATTTCTGGGCTTGGGTGAAGCGGTGGTTCCAGGAGCGTTCCAACGGAACTTGGCAAAAAGCCAAGGACCTTGTTGACGAGGGACTTCGCCTCTGCCCCGTTCCCACCATCCGCCGGTTCTATACACACATTGCTATGCCAGTGTCTATCACCTGGGTGCCACAGGTCCAATTGCCGAGTTCACTGTCAAGAAATACCAGTTGCATCGCGGAGTTCGTGCAACTGAATTGGTTGATGCAACGGCAGAGTGGAAGGCCAAGGCAGAGGCGATGTTGTGAGGGGTGGTGTTGGGCAAGGGCAAGGCCAGGAAGATGGCGAAATAGGTACACTATATTTTGAAATTTCCGTTCGAGATTTTGCGCTTTTTTTCCCACGCTATGGCCCCTCCCAATTTTTTTGAAACGAAAATTTTACATACAAACTATACCTACTTTCATGCCTAATCCTGCTTTTCTAAGGGCCCAGGTCAAAATTGCAGCTTGTCATGAAGTGTTGTCTGCAATCATACGCTCTATCCAAGTCCATCTTTTTCTTATCATTTATTCAAACTCCACCGGATCACACCGAACGTCTGGGTTACCGAGACAGCGTGATTTGTTTTCACCATGCTCAGAGTCTGTCTCGGTAACCCAGACGTTCTGGTAGCATCGGCCCGGAATGATCCGGGCCACGCGAGTTCGGCTAAGAAATGATGGACGCAAATGCTACTAGAACGTCTGGGGCATTTGGTATGTAACACCCCCCATTGCGTCACACCCCTCGTCTTGTCCTCCTCCTGCCAAACTTTTGGCCTCTGGGCTGTTTCGATACATTCGCATACATCCTAGGCTGGATTTGGCAGCTTTCCCTAATTTTATTACTTGCTTTTTGGCCCAGCTGGTAGCATTTGGGAAATGACATGGCTTGGTGCAACTTAACCTTCTATTGACCTCCATACAGCCAGAAAAAATTGCTCAAATACTAAGATGCATTGTATATCTGAGATGGAATACTTTAGGGAAGGTTTTGAGGGTGCTGGAACATACAAGAGACAATGCCGATCCAAGTGTGACATGGGAGTGTGACTCGATGGGGGGTGTTTGTATACCAAATGCCCCAGACGTTCTGGTGTGATCCGGATCCATCTTTTTCTTATCATTTATTCAAACTCCGCCGGATCACACCGAACGTCTGGGTTACCGAGACAGGCTCAGAGTCAAGTTTTGATGGAAGGCTAAGCATTCCTTTTTTGGTTCGGCTGGCCCAAACCACCGCGATTTTTTCTCTTCGCTTCCTACATGTCTTTCCCCCGGCGTCCGCCCCACGTAGCCCTCCGCCATCCATGTCGTCGCTGAAGACCATGTAATGGGAGATTGGTCGATAACGGAGATCAGATTGAACCGAATTGGGATGGGTCTGGGCCAGCCGAACCAAAAAAGGAAATGCTTAGCATTCCATCAAAACTTGAGCACGGCGAAGATAAATCACAGTCTCAAGGTTTTCGGAAACAGCTGTAACTGTACATCTATTTTTTGGCGGGGCACATTTAGATCCTGTAGAAGATCCTGGGGATCCCGAACAAGGCCTCAGTTGGCAGCTTTCGGAGATATCGGCTCCGAAAGCACACGAAACAGTTACAGAAGGTTATGGAGACAGACCGGGGTTGATCCGACGGATCGAACATTGGGACCGACGGCGTTAGCAGGCATGGAGCTCAAATTTTTGGGGAAACCTATCGGCTGGCAATACACTCTACTTTCTTTCGCTTCTTTCTTGTCTCAATGTCGGGCGGAACTGAATCCGCATACTCGACTGAAAAGTTTGTACCATTGGGAGCCCATGCTTATATTCAAAGAGGGACGCCGCTGCCATCCTCAACCGTCTCGGAAACAGGCCCAACGTGGGACCAACCAACTTGAGAGGCGCTAAACGCGAGAAACTGACTCGATTGCCAGGGTTGTCCTCATGTGCGGGTGGATGTCTGCCAAACTCCCACACCTGCACAAATACACTGCTGTATACCGGGAACTCTACCCTCACGTCACGATAGTCCTCGTGCGGAGCCATATTTCTGCTTGGTATATTCCTTACCAGGCGCGTGTACGTGCTCGTCATTCTTCGGGTTGTGAGTGATACATTAACACGAGAGCATACAGCAGGCTCGCCTCCAGCCTGTAAGTGAAGCGCTGAAAGCGCTGGGATGCTTAGACGGTGCTCAGAAGCCACGTATCCTTACACACACCTTCTCTAACGGCAAGGGCACACCATACACCAAGTCACGCCTGATTTGACGCCTGAAAACAGGTGGATCCCTCCAGCTTGTCGCTTTGGCCAGCCTACTATCACAGACAAGAGTGACTCCCCGAATTCACGGCGCATTGATTGTTGATTCGTCACCAGGAGGCGATACCTTAGAAAAACTTCAGCTCGCCACAACCAGCCCCATCAAAAATTTCTTTCTCAAGCTCCTTGCCAACGGCCTCATTAGAGTAATGTACTGCATCATGTGGACCGTTGGTCACATAATCCGTCGCGCAAATCCCATTCGGACCATGACGGCTGCCCTCAGCAGTCCCCGTGTCCTCCCCTGGCTTGACGAGCGCTCGCCAAGGTTGTATATTTATTCGAAGGCCGACAAGATGGTTCCGTGGACGGATGTCGAGGCCCATGTTGACGATGCTGCTCACAAGGGGGTTAATGCGCGCAAGCTGCATTTCGATGACAGCCCTCACGTTGCTCATGCTCGCGCCCATCCCGAGGAATACTGGGCGGCGGTGAAGAAAGTGTGGGCTGATGCATGTCTTGCGTCCGAGTAGGGATTGAACATTCAGAGAATCCAAGTAGATCACCTCGTGTACTATACTTCTCAAGAACTATTTATTTGGTCGTCGAAAGTCCCGCTCATATAGCTGAATCGGACATATTTTCGGCCGATAACAATCCGCAGGATGTTTTCCCCATCGAACAAGTCGATGTGTAGGAGTTGAATTTGAAGAGCACGCAGCTGTGACCATCGGGTTGAAGTGTGCTTAACGATCGCTTGTTTATTCAATTCACGAGTCGGTCAGCTCTCGCCTGAAACCTGCTCTCGGAGATAATCTCAGGCCGTCCGAAGTTGGAGTTTTTGAACATCTTCAACAGTTTGAAACCCAATTAATTTGAATCTTCCCGAGTTCGATGCCCGTCGCAGAATTGCATTCTGAAAGTCAAGTCTCGCGCGTCCAGCAAACCGAAATGGCTGGCTCGTGCTATGCAGTGCTGCACAGTACTGTATAACTACATCAGTTCCCCTGATGCGCCAACCGGCCCGCCACTACCTCGAGATGTCAGGATAAATACCTAGATTTAAATTCACAGTTTAGACTTACACTCATGCAGACTAGGACTTACTAAAGTGGTTGGGACAACAAACCAATTTTTGTCGAAGTAAAAGATAAACGTCAATTAAACCTTTATAACCGTAGCTGGCAAATCCGAGCGCTCATCAGGGGAAGTCAAGCTTAAGGCTGCCGATTCACGGCCGATTCTGATGTCGATTCTGATGTCGATTCCTGAGTCGATTTTGAGGCCATAATCGACGTGAATCCTATATTTTTGGGCAGGAAGAAAATGGAGTACAACAGGCAGAGGATGCGAGGACCCCTGACAATACCTTTGGACCCTAGGGCCCGCGCCGGACAAAAATTTGACATTTTGGCTCGGAAACCTAGGTTCTGACCGGACAAAAACTGGGGTTTGAGGCCGGACAACCTAAGGTCCTGTCCGGACAAAAACTTGGGGTCTCGTCGACGTTTGGGTCGATGTCCGGGCGACAAATTCGGTTGGAAACGATTTCTTCACCTCAAATTCAAGTCCAACTCGTGTGTATTCCACATAGAAGAGTAGAAAGGATATACGAGGAAATTTAGGCATTTTTTGGGTCGTGAGAGCGGAAAATTACCCTTTTTGGAAGCCTGGGCTAGGTCCTGTCCGGACAAAAACGACGCGATCTTGAGGAAATCTGGCCGGACAAAATTCCAAGATTTCCGAGATTTGGGGGGCTAGCCTACAAAGGGAATGTCAGGGGTCCTAGGACGCGACGCGCTTGCGCCACGTTGTTGGTCTCATCACGGGACGTGACTTTCAAACTCAGCATCACCCCACGGACGCCTCTCAGTGTCACTGCCTGAGGCTCTCAAAGGATCGCATCAAATCCGATTCCTAGACTAGACAAAACACAACCGTGACAAAGAGGCTGGCAACCGTAGCCATTTGTCAGAAGACGAAGTTGGTGTGTCCGAGGTGGAGGTACGGCTGTTCCAGAGAAGCCCACTATACCGCGACGCGCAGAGGGAGATATACTCCCTGGGGCTCGGACTCGGAGGGCAAGATCTTTTGTGAATACGGAATCCCTCATTGCGGCTCGATACGGCACGTTTGCAAAACGAGCGCCATCGGGCCCAGCCATGCTTACTTTTATCTGGCGAGAACGCCGAGCCGCTCGTTCTGCCTCGTTGTCATCCGCTCCGGGCCTCAAGGCCTCAAGTTTTGTTTCGGCCGACTCCCAAGGCTATCGTAAAGGTCAGCTGCTATTAGACGCATTGTTTAATTGTAGAGATTCTCCCAGGCTTATCAATCAAGGGTTTCCGAGAGCCACACACTTGACCTCATGCGTCAAGGCAACTTGCAATTAGCACCCACCATGACTTCCCTCTGCCGCTGCGATTCGTTGAAATAAAGCGTAATATTGCCGCGTCGAACCCCAATTTCCAGGAACACACAACACAGGCCTGGAACGAAGTTCTCGTGGAGTTGGACAAGGTCACCAGAAATATTATAAAGGATGGTTCCGATGTGAGCAACGGGGCTTATCGTTATCCTGAGATACTAACGAACTTTACAGTACATCCCCAGGTTTCATTTGCAGATTTGGCCAATTTAACGGAGACGCAGATAGATGATATCAAGCGCAAAGGCACAGTTGTAATCAAGGATGTTGTCGACGACGCCGAGGCGAGGGCTTGGAAGACAAGTTTGGAGGAATTCATCGAGGCCAATCCGCACGCCGATGGTTTGCCTCGATCGCTCCGTATTGTTGAACTCGTCTGATTTTAGTAAGGATTCCCTGAGGACAAAAAGCAATTCTTCCATGTCTAGTATGTGTTACAATCTTCATCTCTCAGTCGGCGAATTCTGAAACCGCCCAAAGTTGGACCAAGGCCCAGGTCCAAGCGCGCGCACATCCAAACATGCTTGCCGTTTCAGCTTGGCTCAATGGCTTGTACCATGCTAAGTCCGATGAAAAACTGGAGGGCGTAGACCTCTCGACGCCTCTCAGCTATGCTGATCGCTTCCGTATCCGTAACCCTGGTGTTATATGGGCTCGCCATCCCCTCATATCGATGGTACGTTACAAAGGTGCTATCTAACAAGGAAAGTATTCTAACGTAACATGCTCGGCAGGGGGCTCCATCGAGCGATGGGAGGATGTGAACTTCCGTGCCTGCTTTGAAGATATTCTCTCTGGCGCGTGGTCGAAGCACGATCCGTACTTGCTAGAGCCGCGTTTGGACGCGAAGACATCTTTGTATCGCAGACCTAACCAGGTTTGAACTCTTTAAACTTCAGATCACTCTTTCTTGACGTTGTAACTTATATTGTAGTCTAGTGTCTTCAGAACGTTCCAGGGCTGGCTAGCTCTCAGGTTTGCATCGTCTTCGTTTCCTTGGGTGCTGTCTTAGTGCTTCCTTACCCAGCAAAACTGGCCCGCATCAAGGAACCCTCAAGGTATTCCCAGACGTCTTACTCTCCAACGCATACATCATCCTCCGCCCTTTCTTCCGCCCGCTCGTCCCAGCCGACTCCAAGGAGGTCTTCGATCCCAAGAACTGGGAATTCGGTACCTGCTGGTGCTCTGAATATTTGTTCAACCTACTAACAGCACGCATTGAAGACATCTCCACACCCGATTTTCCCGGAATCTTCCCGCGCGACTCAGGTTTCGCGGGCCCGCACCCGACACCGGAGCTCCACCCGCACCTTCTCCTCGACGCGACGATGACGTCCGTGCCCTCGGTTAACCCAGGCGACACCGTCTTCTGGCACTGCGACGTTGTACACTCCGTCGAGCAAGAGCACACGGGAACCGAGGATTCCGCTGGTATGTATCGATTGATGCCTTATATTTCATTCCTCGGCGTAATCAATGATTTCATCAGTCATGTACATTCCGACGGTCCCGCTGACACCAGCCAATAAGCTATACATTGAAAGGCAGAAGGGAGATTTCTTGCGTGGTGTGCCGCCACCGGATTTTCCTGTTCCCCAGACGGACACGGCACTTGTCGGTCTGGGCACTGCCGAGGACATCGAAGAGCCTTTGGGCAGGCGGGCTATGGGGCTGCCTATTTCCGTTGCGTGATCAGAAGCATGTTTTTTTTTCAGGGTTGTAGGATAGTGAAAGTAGGCGACTCGGCGACTCCTGGCTCCTTGTATATCTTGAAACTTTCAACCACTATTGATATCTTTCCGACTTACATCATCATCGGGAAAATACCTTAAATAGGTCATGCATATGCTAGCCGAAGCCCCGTCATCTCTCTCCCAGGATGAGCTTTCTAAGGCAATGCTTTATCCCTGTCTACGCGTCGCCGACATCCGTTGGAGGACTGGGAATGAATTCAATGCTCGTGGGCGGTTCGATCATGTATCTCAAACCAGACGAAGCCTGGCCAGTCTGCGCGACCTGCGTGCATCCTCTCGTGCCACTTATTCAACTGAATGTATCTTCTGCCGCCACCCCTGGAGAGCTCCGCGAACTTATACCGTCAGTGGTTCCAGATGGAGGCAGCCTCGCCACGATGCTGCAACTGTTCGTCTGCCCAGAACCGGAGTGCTACGACACGTCGACCTTATACTCAACGGACACGCGTTCATGGATCGTGCGCGTGGCCACTGTGCTTCTCGAGCCTGCGTCTGCAGAAGGAGCGCAGTGGTCTGAGTCAAGGGCCACAATTGAAGAAGCAGACCAGTTCCTACCTGCGCGGTTCGTGGAGACCTGGGCAGCCGGCAAACAGGAGACGCTACACAGTGAGCTGCTGTGGGACCAGGATGACTCCGAAGAGTTCTACGCCGTCCATGAGCCCGAGCCAGGCCTAAAGTTACTTGGCCATGCAGTGCGAGGTACACAGCGTCTGATGGGACGAAAGACATGATCTCAGATAATTGACTTGCAGGAAAGTTCCTATGTGCAGAGGAAGAGTGTCCCAAACCGGGTAATCACGACCACCTGAGCTGGCGTGAGCTGATACAACTGGGAGATCGATTTCACATACAATTGGACTCGGAGGAGGATGAGGCCCAGTGTAACATGACTGCTCTCGACATCGTACGTTTCTTGCTTGGTATTCCTTCTTTCTTCTGACTGCGGATCTTGCAGATGTCGACCATCGGAAATGCTTGGATTGAGCAGTGTGTTGAGCATCCCGAGGTTTTGCTCCTATCCATGAGCGGCAACTGGTGACTATGCCGATGGGCTGCTTCTTGGTGGCAACGTGGGTAAGGTTCCGGCTCCTTTCAAAAGATTCAGTGTGTAACATTCGGCCACATATAGATTAGGAACATGCGGTATTATAATACTGCTACTACTGGTCTACGAAAGAAAAGGTCATACGGGTTAACGCTACAAATACTCGTTTTTATATCATTCCAATATCCGTGCCCCCCTGCACATGCTCTCGGTCCGCAGGACAATAAAGAGCGTGGCGTGAAATTAAAATGGAAGAGGGGATAAAAGAACAGGGATATACTCTGTCAAGATTCAAATGCTTCACTGCGGGCCTCTCGGGAATCGGGGGGATCACGCATAGTTTGTGTTGTTTTCGTCATTGCGATGAACACCGCACCCGCAGACCTGTCCGCACCAACCGTGTCTTCCCCGTATATATTCGTTCGCCGCGTCGGGCGTGAAAGGTGGACTGGGATCGACCCGCCGCCGATAGTCCGGACTGCCAACGACACGTCGGTGGATTCGCGTACGGTCCCGAGTTTGGTGTTGCGATACACCCGGCAGGCCATGACGCTGGTCAGCATGACGTTCGGAATCGCCAGCAGACCGTGATATGCTGGGTGAAGATGGGGTGCATAGACCATCACAGTCACTGCGATATTGCTGAAGGCGGAAATCCTATTGAGGGAAGATTCAGTCTTGAATTGGTAGTATATCGTTTGAACCTACATGTAATAAAGCTGCCCGTCTACGTACAGCGCCTTGGAGAAACACGGCATGGATGTCCCACTGAATACGGCCTTCAGCTTGCTCTTCAGGGTACCATGGACCGCGTGCGTGTTTGAGACAAGGCGGTACGAGACTGCGAGGAAGACTGCGGTGTCGTGGACTGTGATGACGATGGTGGATGCCCCGACGAAGGAAGCGACTTCGGTGACGATGCAGTACGGGGTGGGCTCGATGGTCGTGGCCAAGCCACCGAACGGGATAGTTATACCTGTTCCAAGGACCGCCAGCCACAGGATGCCAAACACTGCAGTCACAGTACGCTTGCCCCCGTATATCGCACGGACGCGAAAATAGAAGAGCAGACTAGTGGAGGTAACGGCGACCGGATAGAAGGAATTGGACACGAGGTACAATGTTGAACATCTGCCGATTGGGTATGCTAGATAAAAACCATAAGTCGGATGTTCTGTATCATGATTGATCCTGCCTACGTACTGCCGAACAAAGTAAAGCCAAGAACGTAACCAAAAGATCCAAACCTGCGCGTGCATATTGGTAAGTGAAACTGATCTGGCAAGATGCAGGTAAATCTACTTCGACAGAAAATAGGCGACTAAGCTCCAGTGTGCTTTGTACTTGAACAAAAGAGTATACTCGGCACTGAGGCAGTGTAAAATATCCCAGATGAATATCTGAGCGGTTTTCTGCTGTAAGGAAAAAATAAGCAAGGAAAGTAATGACATACTTACCGCTAGTGAACCTGTGGTTACAAAGGTGGCAAGCTGCAGTTTCCGCGCCAGGTCGGGAGGAAGAAGAGCAAAATTCGGGGCTAGAGGATCTGAGAGCGTTGCATTGGACATGGGGGGAACGAGTTAATGTTGATGAGTAAACCTAGGATGAAAGCTGGGTACCTGGGTATTTGTACACTGCCATACTTCAACCCCTTTCGACCGATCTGATGGCCAGTTTCCCAACTACACAATCGTAGGGAGATTTTGTGTGGTTGATCAGAACCTAAATACTGCAAATGATCCCCGGGGACAGCTCGCGACTGAACAAGGAAAGATACCTTCTCCCACTGCAATCCCACCGCCAGTGCAAGTCGGGGATTGACTCCGCCACAGGAGCCGGTGCGTAGACACGGTAGGCCAGGGCCATTGCCTCCGTCGATCGTCTGCGCCGAAACCTCACCTGACCTCACCTGACATATAACGAAGAGGAGAATAAACTGAGGAATGAGGACCTGATCGAAAGAAAAATTTCCCAGTGCCAAGTGCATGTCAAAACCTGTAGTGAACATCAGGAAATACGAATTGGATCTCGGAGGGCAGGCCCAGCAGGGGTCACGAGATGCTTTGTGACTATTTCCAACCGGCGTTCCTGAGCGGGACCGTGCCGTGTGCCTACCTAGTGATGCGCCACCAGTTGCAAGTAGGTCACCGGATTCGACTTGAGATGCGAAGTACTTCAAGTAGAGATCATCCAGTTGAGACGCCGGAACGAACGTTATCACTCGTCAAATATAGCCGACTGATGTTACTTACTGATGTCAGTTTATGTAATGCGACCTTGCTGTGCGCGACACACCGAACACGCCTGCTCCTCCTCCCAAGCCATGTTGCTGCCCCTAAGCTATGGATCCGAACTAATTACCAAGACCCCTATGGCCACTACTGGCCGGTTAATCCACAGGTCCTGTGGGACGTGTTTGTCACTCTTACTCCTTTGGGTGCTACCATCAAATTCGCTGTCAGCCCATCAATTTTTGTTAACTTTCGTGATTTGGGGGTTTTGGGGGGCTGCTGCAAATATGCTATACTTAACCAGCTGTGCCGGTGTGCGTATGCATATATGAAGGTGCACGTACCGGTGGTGTGGGGGTGTTAGACGAAAACGCCGTCCTCCTAAAAAAATTGCCAGTATGTACTACTATAAGTATCCTTGGATAATCTTACTACAGTTTGGGCTGACAGCAGCTCCATGCAGTAGTGTAGGATAAACGTCTGGCACAAGTCGCTGGCTGCTCGCTAGGAAAAGGAATCCGAGGGATTTTCGTGGCGCAGCCATAGTTGGCTAGCTGGCTCGCGTGGATGATGTCTTAAGGATGCAATTTGCCCCGATCGAGCTGCAGATGGCAGATGAGGTCAGCGAGGCTGAGCAGTGGCAGGGATAGCCTGAGGTTGGTCTGAGAGGCTATCGATGTGCCAAGCCCGGAGTGCCCATCACCCATAGTCGCTGTAAAAAGAAGAAAGAATCATAAGACAGGACGAAAGAGACACTCGCTAGTACCTCTGGGTCTGAGCAAAGTGAAGAGTTAAAAGGATATGATTGTTTACAACACGACGCGTCATCCCCCGAAAGGATAGAGAGTTACATTGGTTGCCGCGCTACAAGGAATAGTATGCATCCCTCATACTCGTAGCTGAAGCTGCGCTGGAAGCTGAAGGAGACGAAACGATGGTATCGACAACTGGCAGATGAACCTGACGGTTACGCCTATCCAACTACACAGTAGCAGCCATCTGCGACTCGCCAGGCCAGCCCGAATCGCAGCGCTTGTCAGGACGCCTGCTGTTCCGCCCCCGGCAGCTGAACTGCCCGCAGTCCATGCACGGACTCGTGCAGAACGAGCGTCCACCCTTGCCCTTGCACGTCTGCGAGCCGCACTTGCAGCAGTGACGTGGGTTGCGCGGTTTGTTCCCGACGACGGCCGCCCGCTCCCGCTGGCGCTCGCACCTGCGCCTGGGACCAGACCCGCGCCGGCGCCTACGTCGGCGGCGAATGGATACGGGCGCTTGAGCGTCGCGGGGTCGTATGCGATGATCGTGGGACCGGCAGCGGGCACGGGGAAGAGCGGCATCGTGAGACGCGCGTAGGGGTTGTTACGGAGATCGATGCTCCCGGGCTGCGAGGGGCTGGAGCTCTGAGTGGTCGAGTCGACGCTCAGTGCAGGGGCGGTGGGCGCGGCGGGATCGCTGTCATCGCTCGTGCTCGCAACTGCGGTGTTGGCGGTCCACGCGTCGTTGAAGGCCTCTGTCGATGTCTGTCGATTCGCGGGTGGAGGGACGGCAGCTTCAGACACAGGCGCAGGCGGATGCACAGGGGGCTCGGCCGGCTCCATCACGACGTCTTGCTCGTGCGGCGCGTCCTCCGCTTCCTCCTCCTCCTCCATCCTTTCCTCCTTCAACTCGGTCTCCGACGCCTCCGGGACGCCGTGTTGGATATTGCGCACCAGCTGCAGAATCACCTCCTTCCCGAGCCCCGTGCGCAGCCCCCCACTGACAAGATTCCACATCGCACGCGACACGCCACGCGCCTGCCAGTTCCACACGTCCGCGCCGCTCCCTGCGTCTCCATGCACGAGCCGCGCGGGGAACTCGCGCTGCAGGGCGTGTGGCAGAGCATGGTGGATCGCGGCGTCCGTGCTCGCAAAGCGCCGGTCGCCGCACGCGGCGCTCGCGCAAACATATTCGCATCCAATAACAAAGAACGGGCCGTCGAGGTCGTGCACCTTGATCGGGCCCGAGCGAATGCGACCGCGGTTCGCGAGCGGCGCGGTGCAGCTGGGGCAGGCGATGCCGTTGAAGACGAGTGGCTGGGGGTCCCAGTAGAGAAAGCGGTGCTCGGAGGGCGTGCGCGCGGTCGAGGCGGACGCGGTGAGGGCGAAATAGCTCGGGGAGGACGGGAGCCAGAAGGTCTTGAGGATGGAATAGAGAGAGGGAATGGGCTGCGAGTGCGACTGCGAGGCGCTCGTTGGGGCGAGTGATCCCAGGTGGGATTTGAATGCCTCTTCGACGGAGGGGCCAGTCAAAGAAACTGGGTTCGGAGCTTCCAGGGAGGCCAAGAGTACCAGAAGGAAGTCGTTCGGTTTCGTGTAGGCCAGCTCGCCACTCGTTGTGTTCAAGACTGGGGTTGACAACAGGCGACGCTGCTGTAAGCCGAGGCGGAGCGGACATGCTCCCTGGGAATGCGGGGACCCACTGGTGCACTGGAGCGTTGCTGCTAGTGATTCTATAATAATCCTAGAGATCACAGACCCGTCAGAGAATCATTCCAAACAAAGAACCGAGACACCCACAGGCATCGGGGGGACAAGTGTGCTGTAGGCAGACTTGGAAGACGAGCCGGGCGGAAGTCCATCCTTCCTGGGCCGGCCGACAGGTCTCTTTACTTGCACCACATTCGGGTCTATCTTTTTCTTGCCACTTCCTCTAGGTCGTCCCACTGGACGTTTCTCGGGGGGTTGAAGTTAAGTGTGATATTCGGGGTCTTGTTTTTGCTTCCTTTGGTCGACCCACGGGACGCTTCGCTGGCGGACTGACCTCACCACCGTCGCTCGTGCTGGGATTCTCTGCTACAGGGTCCACGGGAGCGCTGGCAGACACTGAAGGATCCGATCCTGGCTGCGCTGACCCTGGGATCTCGGTGATGCCGCCTGCGATGCTGGAGAACGTCTGGCCACTACTTGAACTTTCCATCTGAGTCCAAGCCCGCACTACATATTTCGAAGTTATTAGTTATTACCAGGAGGAGCAAAAAGAGGATTCACAAGTTATGTCTTAACCGAGACTTCTGGTAGAGCGCTAAGTCCCTTAGCAACTGACACGATAAACAAAGGAACAAACAAAGATACGGCAATTACCGAATTATATCTTCTATCTCGAAAACTAGAGATACATACGACCATAAACCATGCCATTCCTCATGGTTCCCTTTTGCCCTTTTTTATTATCCATTTGTATTTACAGTATGTATTTTTCTTTTAGGTAAATCTCGTACATTGAATACAATACCGACTAGACAGAACATGAGTCCTACGAGTAGTATCGTCTGCTCCTCGTCAGAATGTCAAATAAGATGGATCCGCTCTGTGGGGTAAGGTCCTCCGCAGACAAATATTCCTTCACACAAGCAACAGCACGACGGAGTTTGCCGAGACAACCCTTTTCATGGCGCAAATGTACACTTCAATCGATCAGGACAAGTAGGCGGTAAGATTTGAAGCGCCTCAAAAATATCCATAGAATGATGCAAAAAAAAAGGTTATTAGGTACAGAACCGAGCAAGTTTGAAACCGTTTTTTCTAACTCAGTTTGTTCCCCTCCAAACGGTCACGTGCATTAGAGTAAGTGTTACGGAAATCAAGGATGCGAGATAAGTAATGGAAACTGCAATCCCTACCTTTGCAAAAGAAAACTTGACGCAGACCTGTGTGACGGACAGTGGCGTCTTGATAGCCTTCCCGATGGGGCCCGGCCCACAAAATAAGTTGCTCCCAGACGTTTGTCAGTCCAGCTCATCTTCATCCAGGTCACCTACCCCGACTTTGGTCTGCAGCTGCGAGGTGCCTCCAGCAATACATTCCCCGCTTTCGATCGCCTGCCTCATGCGCCCGTAAATCGCCATCCAGTCCGGCCGGCCGAATAGGGTGCGGATGAGCTTGAGCGGGGCGTAGTCACTGCCCGCGTCGTTCAGCGCGATGTTCCAGATCATGTCGTCGCTCATCATCTGCGTCAGGTGGACGCTGATGCGCAGGAAGTTGGCTGTGAAGGTGATTTGATGTTTTCCCCAGATATATCGGCAAGTGCGGAAGGCTCACGATCGGCAAGTGCGGCCTGGACTTCAGCGAGTAGGTTCTGGAACCACCCGAAGGACGGCGCGTCGCGGCAGATCCAGAAAAACTCGACACGCTGCAGCGATTTGAGACGGCCCTCTGCCGGTACCATGTGTCCTTCAGGATCGACGCGAAGGGCGTGACGCCTATACATTGGTTTCGTGAGTCTGTTGCATGAGCCAGCAGAAATGCTATCGATGCCCGCGCCGACCAAGATGGCGACCTGGTCGTCGAATACGTCTTCAGCCGATGCACCATACGGTCCGTCGATACTGACCCCAGGAAGTGCAGTGGACGCGGCGAGCTCAACGTAATCGCCCCGGAAGCCGCTGCTCTTCTCTACATCCGCGCCTTGCATCGCCGCGGCCGTCATTTCAGCGACGACGGCGTGGCCAACGCCGAGGCGCTCGCCCAGCGCGTGCGTGAAGTCGCCCACCTGGCGGATGTGTACGGACACGTACGAATCCTTTGGGGCCGAGGTCATGAACTACCCTCAGGCGCGTTAGTGTCGACATGGACAGCAGTCGAAGCAGACGCACGGGATGCCACTGGAAGCGTAATATTCCCGGGATCCGGAGAAACAGCCATTGGCCGGGGGTGTACTTGAAGCTGGGCTTATAATGCGCAGCTCCATCGCGCCTGAAGAAGCGCGGAGTTCACTAAAGTGGCCGGGAGGCGAGGTGCTTACCGCTCGGATGCACAAGAACCTTTGACAGTCGCGTCGCGCGCCGCGCCCTGAATTCTCTGTACACGTGGTCGCTGAAGTACACCAGCCCGGGCCAGATCGTGAAGCGCCAGCTCACGAGGCAGTGTGCGGTGGAGTAGAACGGGAATGTGCGCACGTAGGCAGGGTCGGCGGAGTCGCGCACGAAGCAGCCCGTCGCGTGCGTGTACAACCCGAGTAGGAAGAAGAACGCGAGGTGCCAGAAGGCCTCGAAGCACTGGTCGCGCACGCACTGGCTCGCGGTCGTGTACGTCAGCACCATGATGAGGAGCATGAAGTGGCCGGTGATGCCGCCCGGCTGCGTGTAGTCTGGTACCCTGTACGACCTTTTCTTTCGTAGACCAGTACCGCATGTCAAAGCATACCTTCGGCGAGATTTTCCTAATCTATATGTGGCCGAATGTTACACACTGAATCTTTTAAAAGGAGCCGGAGCCTCACCCGCGTTGCCACCAAGAAGCAGCCCATCGGCATAGTCACCAGTTGCCGCTCATGGATAGGAGCAAAACCTCGGGATGCTCAACACACTGCTCAATCCACGCATTTCCGATGGTCGACCTCCGCAAGATCCGCAGTCAGAAGAATGAAGGAATTCCAAGCAAGAAACGTACGATGTCGAGAGCATTCATGTTACACTGGGCCTCATCCTCCTCCGAGTCCAATTGTATGTGAAATCGATCTCCCAGTTGTATCAGCTCACGCCAGCTCAGGTGGTCGTGATTACCCGGTTTGGGACACTCTTCCTCTGCACATAGGAACTTCCCTGCAAGTCAATTATCTGAGATCATGTCTTTTCGTCCCATCAGACGCTGCGTACCTCGCACTGCATGACCACGTAACTTTAGGCCCGGCTCTGGCTCATGGACGGCGGACGGCGTAGAACTCTTCGGAGTCATCCTGGTCCCACAGCAGCTCACTGTGTAGCGTCTCCTGTTTGCCGGCTGCCTAGGTCTCCACGAACCGCGCAGGTAGGAATTGGTCTGCTTCTTCAATTGTGGCCCTTGACTCAGACCACTGCGCTCCTTCTGCAGACGCAGGCTCGAGAGGCACAGTGGCCACGCGCACGATCCATGAACGCGTGTCCGTTGAGTATAAGGTCGACGTGTCGTAGCACTCCGGTTCTGGGCAGACGAACAGTTGCAGTATCGTGGCGAGGCTGCCTCCATCTGGAACCACTGACGGTGTAAGTTCGCGGAGCCCTCCAGGTGTGGCGGCAGAAGATACATTCAGTTGAATAAGTGGCACGAGAGGATGCACGCAGGTCGGCAGACTGGCCAGGCTTCGCTGGTTTGAGATACATGATCGAACCGCCCACGAGCATTGAATTCATTCCCAGTCCTCCAACATGTCGGCGACGCGTCGACAGGGATAAAGCATTGCCTGAGAAAGCTCATCCTGGGGGAGAGATGACGGGGCTTCGGCTAGCATAATTCCTTTTTTTTTCCATTTTGGGCAGTTTTTGATTGTTTTCGTTGTGGCGCACTTATCTCAAAATGCACTATGCGCTCGAGTCTCCTTCTCAAAAATCGCGTTTTTTGGCGGCTGCTGATACACTCTATCACGGCTTGATCACGGAGGTCATGTAATCTTTGTTGACGATACAAGCCTTACGGCTCTGTGACTGTCGGCCTCTGTCGAGCACTGAGAGCGGCAAAGCGGGCCGAGTTTCCATTCAAAGAGCGTCACCGTGACAACTCCACAAATCCCTCTTTACTCTCGCCTTTGTCCCATTCTCCCCAGAGCTATAATCGCCATGTCTACTCCCTTCCCCGTTGACCTCAAGAAGTTCAAAAAGTATCCAGATCCTTTCTTGACTCCACTACCGCTCACCAATGGCGATCAGATTTAAGCTCGATCCTACTAAGCCCAAGCTCTCCGCCCAAGAGAAGTCGGATTTGCTGGCCAACATCCAGCTTTTGCGCGATGCTATCGTCTTCTTCACCGCCAGCGGAGCAGCTCGCGGTGTCAGCGGCCACACTGGTGGTGCCTATGACACCGTGCCCGAAGTCTGCATCCTGCTCTCTCTGTTCGAGGACACGGAGAAATACGTCCCCATCGTATTCGACGAGGCTGGTGAGTATGCCCGATTCCACGCATGGTGTTTCTCCGATATGTTATCCAATAGGCCATCGGGTCGCTACTCAGTACATACTCTCGGCACTCGAGGGTTCCATCCCGGTAGAGCATCTCATGCACTACCGCGAGGCTAACTCGAAGCTCCCCGGCCACCCGGAGCTCGGTCTCACCCCTGGTGTAAAGTTCTCGTCGGGGCGTCTCGGACACATGTGGTGGGTCAGGAATCGGCTCTTATATGGCTTGATTTCCTATCAGCTTTTCTCAGGCCTCTCGTCAACGGTGTGGCTCTCGCCAACCGTGATAAGACTCTCTTTTGTCTCGGCTCCGACGGTTCGCAGCAGGAGGGCAACGATGCCGAGGCCGCCCGGCTGGCGGTTGCCCAGCACCTTAACGTGAAGCTCATCATCGATGACAACGATGTCACCATCGCCGGTGCGCATCGCGCTGCTACCGTGAACGCCCACGCTTATCCGCTTGTTCCAGGACACCCATCGGAGTATCTCAAGGGGTATGATGTGACCAAGACCCTGGTGGGTCACGGACTCAAGGTCGTCACCGTCCAGGGCGAGGACATCGACGCGCTTTGGGGCGCGATCAGCTCTATCGTCACTCACGATGGCCCTGCCGCTGGTTCGCCCTTTCTCTTTGCTCGCGAAGTATCCCGTTAACCATACCTTGACAGTCGTCGCCAAGCGTCTCATGGCCCCAGGCATCGCTGACATCCAAGGCAGCTCGCACGGACACGACGTCATCCCGGTCAAGTCCGCCGTCAAGCACCTCCTGTCGCGTGGCTACCCCGATTTCACTGAATACTACGCCGGCATGAAGGCCGTCGACCAGGCGTACATCCACATCGGGTCCACGGCGGAGCGGGGCGCTAACCGCGTCGTATTCGGCGAGCGGTAAACCTGGTTCTCGACAAGCTCAGCAAGGAGGAGGCCGCCGCTAAGGTCATGGTCATCGACAGTACGTGGTCATGAATACCTTGCACGATAGCGTTTCCTGATGCGGTCTAGGTGACTTGGAGGGCTCGACGGGTCTGAAGGTGATCCACCAGAAGCACCCCGAGGTTTTCGTTCCCTCCGGTATCATGGAGCGCGGCAACTTCTCCGCGGCTGCTGGTTTCGGTTTCGACAAGGACAAGTTCGGTGTCTTCTCCACCTTCTCGGCGTTCTGGAGATGGTCGTCTCTGAGGTTACGATGGCGCGTTTGAACAACTGCAATGTGCTCTGCCACTTCTCGCACTCGGGTGGTAAGTAATCCCCTCAAATATAGAAGATATCTCCTGACCCTCGGTATACAGTCGACGAGGTTTGTCTCAAGATGCATTATCTCTCTGGACTAACACTCATTGCTTGAGATGTGTTTTCTCTTTTAGATGGTACGTATAGATTCTACTCTTACTTCTCTCACTGATAATGGGGGTTCCAGGCTGACAACACCTGCCACTTTGGTATCAACTCGCTCTTCGCAGACAACGGGCTCTCCGACACCCACTCTTTCTTGTACTTCCCTGCCGACCCGCTCCAGATGGTAGCCGTCATCCAGCGCGTCTTCTTCGAGCGCGGCCTGCGCTTCGTCTTCTCTACCCGCTCCAAGGTCCCGTACATCCTCAAGGAGGACGGCAAGACCAAGTTTTTCGGCGACGGCTACAAGTTCATTCCCGGCAAGGACGAGACGATCGTCGACGGCAAAGCCGGCTACGTCGTGTCGTTCGGCGAGATGCTGTACCGGTCCTGGGATGCCGTTCTGCGCTGCCGGGAGCAGGGTCTCGACGTCGGGCTCATCAACAAGCCTTCTTTGAACGTCGTCGATGAGCAGGTGCGCAGTCTAGATTGCGGTCGCGGTATCCATGGACTTACGGCTGTTTTACTAGACGATCAAGAAGATCGGCTCGAGCCCCTTCGTGCTCATCGTCGAGTCCTTCAACCAGAAGACTGGGGTGAGCTGCTTGTCTGTGCTGCCGAGGACTTGTCGTTGATATCTGTGGCTGCCAGCTTGGATCGAAATTCGGAACTTGGCTCCTTGAACGCCAGCTCTCCCCGCGTTTCGGCTACATGGGTACCACTAGAGAAGGTCCGCATGATATATTTATCCTTATAATTGCCTACTGACTGTCGGCTGAAGGTTCAGGCGGGTTGTGGGAGCAAATCCCTCATCAGGGCCTTGACCCCCAGTGTGCGTTTCCTTCCGCTGATCGGAGCTTATCCCTGACGCTTGACCATTCACAGCTATCGTACTGAAGATTAAGCAACTGACCCAATAAATCAACCAAAGAGAAAGAAGGTTTCCATCTTGTAATGGTCGCATCCGATATGTATTTCGACAAGACACGCAGATACTTCGTGTATGTACAAGAAAAAATGATAGAGAATGAATTGCTTCGCGTCGCTGGGAAAAACGGGCTTTTTCCAGTCTAAACTCCAGGGTAGAACCCCTCATTGAAATTCTCGGCGGCCGCTCTGGAGCAGACCTCATGACCTTGCACATATTTATG